>PVJS01000485.1:0-128331 GCA_004027185.1 Glis glis | reverse complement strand
CCCAGCCCTATTTTTTATACTTTATTTTGAAACCGGGTCTCACGAAGTTGCGGAGGGCCTCACTAAGGTGAGAGAGAGAGAGACAGACAGACAGGGAGAGAGAGAGCGAGAGAGCTGAGGCTGGCCGCGAACCCGGATCCTCCGGTCTCCGCCTCCCAAAGTACTGGGATTACAAGCGTGCGCCACCACGCCCGGCCTAGGTAATAGTAGTTTAAGCGAAGCTTAAATAGCTTTGTGCTTCTTTTTGTTTTCTTATTTTCTTAGCAGCAAGACTAGCAGTTACCAATATGTCTTCTGTCTCTTCAGGAAAAGAGATGGAATATTTTCAGGTCTCTCAAACTTATCTATAATGGAACCCTTCTCCCAAGGTATCTTATTATATTGATACTCAGCCAAGTATTCTCTGGGAAATGTTAAATCAAACTCTTACACAGGCTCTCAGGGACCTCTTAAAATGGATGTAACCCCTAGAAGCTCATTAAGTCTATTCTCCATTACTGCTTAACATGAGTCCCATTTTTAATAGTAAGCTGTTCTCTACACCACTCCCTTTTATTTATGGCTCCAATATTAATTTAAGTGACTTCTTTCATAAAAAACATCTGACTAAAATATACTTTGCCCCACATAGAAAGCAATCTTTGCTAGGGTAGAAGAGCAGAAAATATGGCCCACTCTTTCCACTCAACTTTGGTTTCAACATACTTTGCTTCTCCATTGCTTCAATAAATGTAAATTTGAAGGGCCAGAGATCATCCTTCTGATAGCAATTGTATAGCAATAAGACTGTGAGTTCTCTAATATTCAGTCCCACCCAACAGTAAAGAAAGCACATTATACAACAAAGAAAAAAATTATCCCTCTCAGAAAACCTTTAATTTTAACATTTAGTTTTTACTTATAGGAGAGTGTGAAGAATAATATACACAACTTCTGTTTATCTGTCATTCAGCCCCACTTATATAAACATGTTAATAAATACAAAACTTTTATAAAACCTAAGAAATTAACTTGGGACAGTGCTATTGTATTTGTCAGCTTGGTGTTACTGTCACCAACACCCCTGACAAAAACAACTTAGAGAAGGAAACGTTTCTTTGGGCTCACAGTTTCAGAGGTTCAGTGAATGATCAGCAGGCTACAAGGCAAAAAAATCATGGAGGAAAGGCATGGCTCATGGCAGCCCAAGGGAGGGAGGGAAAGAGGAAGGGGTAGAGAAAGAGAGAAAGGGACCAGTAACAGATATAGTCCAAGGGCATATGCCCAGTGTCCTACTTCCCCCAACTACACACTACCTGCTTACTGTTATCACCCAGTAGTCCCAATTATTAATCATTTAAATGGATTAATCGACTGATGGGATTAGAGCCTCGTTAATTTAATTATTTCACCTTGGAACATTATTACATTGCCTAACAGGAGGTTTTGACCATAACAGTCATTAAGTACAGAATTTATTTGGATTTCACTGGTTTTTCTGCTAATGTCCTTTCTCTGTTCTAGGATCCAATCAAAGACCCAACATTTTAGTTAGTTTTCAAGTCTCCTGTGCTATGGTTCAAATGTTCAAATGTCCCCTCCCAAACATATGTTGAAATTTAATTGCTACTGAAAGGGAATAAAGAAGTGAGATATTTAAGAAGTGATTAGGGCATGTGGTCCCTGGACTCAGGAATGAATCAATGCTGGTATCCTGGGAGTGGATAGCTATTGTGGGGGTGGGCTCCCATTCTCTGTGTCATATGTTCAGCTTTCTGCCTGGGGATGATGCCTTTGCCTGATATCAGTGCCATGCATTTGGACTTCCCAGCCTCCAGAACTGTGAGCCAAATAAACCTCTATTCTATGTAAATTACCCAGTCTCAGATATCTGTTACAGCAGCAGAAATTCACTAGGACATCCTGTAATCTATGACAGGTCCTCAGTCTTTGATCCTCAATCATGACCTGGGTACTTTTAGAGTACACTGATAAGATATTTTGTGGAATGCCCCTTGATTTGAGTTTGCTTGATGTAGCATTATGATTTGATGGAGGTCATGCATTACTAAAAAGAACACCACAGAGGTGGAGTGCCCTTCTCAGTGAATTTGAACAAGTAGTTAAGAATAGTGATATGTATTATCAGTAATATTAACTTTAATTACTTTGTTAAAATGTTATTTCCTAGAATTCTACAATATAAATTTATTTATTTTCTTTTCTAATTACTGTTTTGGAGGAGATACATTGATTCTATGCAAATGTCCTTGTTCCTGTATATTTTTGTCCACTTATTTTAGCATCCATTGATGATTCTTATCTGCAGAAATTATAACTGTGGCATTCTGAAGGTCATTTTCTAATTCCTTAAATTCTTCTACAGTTATTAATTGTAATCCTCTTTAGGAAGAGTTGATGCTTCTTCCTCATTTATTTATTCAATTATTCATTTACATCAATATAAATTCATGGCTATTTAATTCCTTGGGTTATAATCCAATACTATAGTTATTTATTGTGTTGCTCGAGTTGTTCCAAGCAGAAGCTTTTAATGAGCACTAATTAAAACCGACTATGTAATCTTTTATAGAGTGGTTTAGTTTTGCAATCATAGTGGATCAAGTGCAGTGGGATAAATGGCAGGGATGGGAATGATTTGCCCTGGAGGCCCTTCTGCTCTGGTTGAATTGTGTGCGTACTAGGGAGAAAATTATGTGCATATTAGTATTGTGTTATTCCGTGCTTTCTCCTACCCTTTCTGATCTATGGGGCTAGATGAGCTGATCACCAGCAAAAGTCATTCTCAACAGTTGCTGCTCTACATACATAATAAATACATGGCCTAGACCCCGGTCATCTTTGAATGCTGATCATCTAGTAGGCTCATAAAATGCTTTCTTTTGTAGATGCAGAACTTGTCCTTCTTTCTGTAATTATGTGCTCTATCTGGCAAATAAAATGGATATGGTAAGAAGGGCAAATTAGCCTTCAGCTATTCCTTCCAACTGCCTCCTCTCATCCATCAAAAAGGAGCAGAATGCCATTTAAAATAGATTTACTTTTTTTTTGGACAACAAATAATCATGTGTACCAAAATATATGCTATGGTTTGGACATGATTCGAATGTCCTCCCTGAGGATTTATGTGTAGGGAACTCAGTCAGTCCTCAGTGTAGTGATGGGAGAAGCACTCAACACCAACTTTGGAAGGTAGAGACTAGTACAAGGGAATCAGGCCATGGAGTAAGGAATTGCACTTCTCCTGCAACCCTCATTAGTTCTCTCGAGAGATTATGAAAGATCAAGGCTGGCTCCTCTGTCTCCCTCTGGCTTCCTGTCTCGCCATGTGATCTCTCATCTTCCATGTGCTGGTGCCATTGTGATGACATGCCCCACCATGGAGTCCTCACTAGAGCTGAGTCAATGCCAGCCTGAATGTCTAGAATCATAAGCTGAATAAATATCTTTTCTTTATGGAGTACCCAGCCTCCAGTATTTTATTATAGCAACAGAAAATGGGACTAATAAAATATGCATTTCCATTTCGTGCTAGAGCAGGGAATCATTAATGCAATCACACATTTAGTTAAACCCACTGATGCAACCTTTTGAGAAGACATGGTTTTGAATATTCATGTAAGTCCGTGGAGAATTATTTGTATTATTTTTTTGGTTTCATATAGTTGTTCATCCATTTGAGTGGGAGAAATATGAAAAGATAATTTCTTAGGAACTCTGAGTAACTTTTTCAAATGAGCAATTTGACCGTTGGTGCCTTGCGCTAGTGGAGCCAGGACAAACACCTAGGCTAGGCTCTATTCTCAGAACTTTACATATATGCACTCATATCACCTCTTAATTATCCTATGATACAAATGCTATTATTACATCTACTTAACAGATGAGGAAACAGAGGATGAAAAGCTAAATTGCCCATGGTCACATAGCCATGGGTGGTATGCCTAACTTTTGAGATCAAGGCTATGGTGTCATAACTATTAGTCACATAATAATTTTGAATTGTATATTTTGCCATTTGTGCAACTTTGAGCAAATTTCTTCTCTGAAACTGGTCTGTAGGGTATAGAATGTGGGCAATCATGTCTGTTTTTCAGAGTTCTACCACTGAATAGAACTAATGTACACATATTCCCTTGCAGTCAATAAACAGTATGTTTTTCTGATCCTGCACTAACATACCCTCTAACCATCAACAAATGACATTTGCTATATTATTTTACCTTGCTTCTCCCGTCTCCCACTAGAGTCTCTGCATATTAAACTTAGTAATAATAATTGTTATTATAATAAGAATGAAAAGGTATGAAGAAAATTCATTTTTAAAGCAGTACTTTAATTAAATGTACTACATTTAATGTACTACATTTTTAATGTAATACTAGTCTGTTTCAAGTAAATATAAACTCATTTAATCTTCATGGCATATCTAGGAGTTAGATGCTATTATCAGGGTCAGTTTACAGAAAACTCAACCAAGACACATAAAGTTAAATCACCTGTGAACTCTCACATACTTACAGGTAAGTAGCAGAATTGAGCTTTGAACCAAGGAAATCTGGTTCTGAAGAATCACCTCTATGTCCATTATGGGTTATAGGTTCATAGTGGCATTCCTTTTGTCAATTTATCATCCAATTTACTCATTTACCCCTTTATTTTCCAGTTTTTAAAATTTTATTTTTCCTTGTTACAGGCCTGTGCTACATGCTGGATCAGAGAAAGATTAGGGAAAGAATATAAAAACAAGTAATATAATATCTCTACCTTTAAGGAAGGGAACTAACAGTTTAAAAAATAAAATAATCCCAATAACTACTACTGAAAAAAAAATGACTGGAGATGAACATTGAAAATAGTGGGAGGAAACAACTTCCCATGACTCAGAAAATAGACAAGGTCTCATCAAAGAGGTAGGCTGTCCTCTGAGCACTGAAAGCCAGGGAGAGAGAGATTCAGCATGTGTTGCAGGTAGGAGCCTCAACTCTCTCAAAACACAAAATATCATATTGTATTAAGGTTACAGCAGGAGGCTGGAACTGCCTGGAGATAAAAGTCCTTAGTGAAAGATCATGATAAGAAGTGGCAAGGAAGAAGGAGAGGATGGAAAGCTGGACAAGCATGCAGGTTTCAGCAGATCTTAGAAGTCCAGGTAGCAGAATTTGGCTGTTTTCCTTTGGTGAACGGGAGCCTTGTTAGTGTAAGAAGAGCTACCCACTGGAAGCAGGCCTGGACTGGATGCAGATGCTTTGTCTCTGGTTTGGCTACAAACAAGCTCTGTGGAGCAGTCTTCTCTGGATGTTAGTTGCCAATCTACAAAATGAAAACCTATGCTTGTATTATTTCTAGGATTCCTTCCAGATGTAAAAGAGTATCTATTTCCATAATTGTCCCACTTGTGGTCTTTGTAGAGGAAGTGGTCGGAAATACACAGGGAAATAAAAAGCACCACTAGATCCTGACCAAAGATGCCAGGAACATTCGGAAGTAATTGGTAGCATCCATCACAAAGCATCAGCATTTACTGCTCCAGAGGTTGGGATTCTACTACCGCTGCAGAGACCGGAACACTTCGGTGCTGCCCAAGATTTATCCCGTACATTTCTGCAAATTGCTATCCTAACGCCTATAAGGATTAACTTTCATAACTGCAAGGCCCTCTATCAGGGCGATTTGGCCCATGGTGCTGTCATTCTTGGAGCAAGATGCTTTATTTAGCCCTCGAGGTTCTCCTGGGAGGAGGGAAAGATGGAGTTTCTCTGGGTTCAGATGCCTAACACAGTAACCAGAGAGCAAAGAAAAACTGTCATATTTTGTGTATATATACATATTTTTAGTAGCTTTATCCATTCCTTTTCTGAAACAATCTCATGCAATATATATGATGACCAAATATTTATCTTCCACTCAGCAAATATTTAATGAATTATTTTAAAGACCACTCAAAATTAAACACACACACACACACACACACACACACACACACACACACTCACACACACGCTCTCGCAGGCGCAGGTTTAGGGCCAAATATAAAGCTTCCTTTTTTCCAGGGAAAATAACTTAACTGAAACAGATCCCATACCTGTAGCTGCTGCTCTGGATCTGTCTAACTCGAGGTCATGTGTAAGTAGACATCTGTAAAATCAAAGTGTCTGCGAGACTTTCTCTGCTCCTATTGCTTTCTGCTCTTTTAGTGGAAAAACCTGCCAGAAAGTGAGAAAATATTAGAGGATGCCAAGAAAAATTTCTTCCTGTTCAATTCTTGTGAATTTGAGAGCGATCATTGAAGACGGCCTCCCTCTTTGGGACCCCAGATTTGCAGAGCAGGGGTCAAAGGTGATCTTATATGTGCAGTCCGTTCGGAACATCCAGGCTGGACTGGTATAATGATTATAATCACATTTTTTTGGAGAAAGCGCAAGAACTCTGATACCTCATCTCCAATTTCACTTACTAGAAACATTAGAATCATTTTCTGGTTATTTTACTGTTTCTTTAACTTCGGTCATTTTTTTTCCCCTAGTTTTGCCTTTAGTCCTGTGTGTGACTTCCTGCCCTGCAAGTGACGGAGACCTATGCCTACAACGTTCCTCAGCCAATCAATGCATGCTTTGTTATTCCTTTATATACTATTCTAGAATCCTCTTCACTTGTTAATCTTGTTCCCACTTCTGTAGCCTTCTGTCAAGGTGATAGGTGCTTCGTGAATTCATTACCAAGGTTCCTAATTATTTCAGCTATGTGGCTGGAAGTTTAATATGAACACTCGAGCTTACTTTCTGTTTGTTACTGGGCAAAGGAAAGCAAACTTTTGTTTGTTTTGCTTCATCCTAATCTTTCCCTTCTCCAGTAAGTCCTGATAAAGGGGAGATATATTAATAATAAAATGCCAAACTCTCTCAAATATCATCCTTGCATAAATGTCACAAATATACATTGCCTAAAGCATGTGCGGGCTTGGGTATTCATTTTGTTTCCTGAACAGCAGGAAACACTTAGAGAGCTTCTGCTCATATTTCAAGTCCAACCCCAATATCTTTGCTTGACCTCGACATCTCCAGGGCTCTATGTTCCTCTGTCTTCTGGAGGCCCCACCACTGTGTACCTGTCACAGTGATGGTCGTCATATCACAAGGTCATTAGGTATTTGCTTGAATCCTTCCCAGACTGAACCATGGTTTCCTCCAGTGAAGGTATTGTGCTCTGTGCCAGTTTGTGTTCGAAGACTAGAGCATGCTATTTGGCCATGTAGAAAATACTCGAAAGATACTGTCTGGCAGCATAAATGAATGGAGCATAGACAGATTCATGATCAATAGAGGGCAATTTGATTTTCCCCAGTCCTGAAGAAGAAACAGCTATATTCAACTGAATTACTTATCCTTGGAGTTGCTCTCTTCTTTTGAAAGGTGAAAGTGATGAACTTCAAAACTCTATATTTTCCTTTCAACTGATTGTGTAAAAGGCACCAAAATGAGTCTCTGTACAACTGCCATAGCTAGGTTGCCCTCAAAATACTGATTCCTAGGAAACTTTATCATCGCTCATTCCATTTCATTTCTTTTTTGGTGTTTTTGCTCATGTAAATGAGAGTTTTGTTCTTGGGCAATTGTAGAAATTAGGAAAAAAATCTCTGAAGCTCACTTTTCTCTTTTTGGTAAGAATCATGTTCAGCAGACTTGAGCCTTCCTGTGTAGTTGAAAAGCATGCAGCTAGTCCTAGGGCTAGAGATCTGGATGCACAGAAGAGGAACAGTAGTCAAAAGGACTGCATAGGAAGATAGGGCCTGTGACCATCTATCTTCAAACATCCACCCAGACCCACCCAGACCCTGACCATGGTCTCCAGCAGGCTTGTCGGTGCCTAAGAAACTCTTCAGAGCTTTCTGGTAAGGCAGGTCACAAGACCTTCCTCTACATTTCAAACTAGAACCCAGGTCATTCTCTGCATTCTCCATTCATACTTGGAGCATGTTCCTTAACGCACATAGGGTAAAATCATCAGTATGTTTGGTCTTGATATCTCCATATCCATCTTTCAGTCACTTTCCTCAAAGTGAAAACTCTTCAGACTTTTATTGTCCTTGAACTACTCCTTCACCTTCACCTAGTAAAGACTTGTTGCTTCTCTTCTCGATTCCCATGCCCTTGACCTATGCCATATTCTAGTACAAGATTCTGGAAGAAATCACATAACCCTTTATGTCATCATTACAAAAGTCTGATTTTAGCATCTGTAAATCTCAGGTTTTTGTACTTCTTCACAAAAGTTTGTTTTACATTTTTACCCAAGGAGGATTGTGCAGGTATTCTTATATTTCCTCAGTTGTTCACTTATCTCTTCTGTAAAACCTGAATCTGAGCCCTAAACTATATTCAAGAACATATAAAGAGTTCATGGAGACTGAATGTTTTTTGTTTTCCCTTTCTTTCCTTTCCCTCCAACACCAAACAGATCCATTTGGGAAACACTGACTACTCTCTCATCCCCTTAGATTATCTGTGTATAAATAAGTTCTGAAAAGAATCTAATGAAAAGTTATTTCTTCTTTAAAATCTGACTCCTTGATTGAGAAGTTAACTAACATCACCTTAAGAACTTGCTTTACAAATTTAATCACTTTCTTCTGCCCTTACAATAAAGAAAACATCTAGCCGGGCGTGATGGCACATGCTTGTAATCCCAGTATTTGGGAGGCTGAGAAAGGAGGATCCAGGTTCGCAGCCAACCTCAGCTACTTAGTGAGGCCCTCCACAACTTAGTGAGACCCTGTTTCAAAATAAAGAATAAAAAATAGGGCTGGGGGTGTAGCCTGGAGGTAGAATGCCCCTGGGTTCAATCCCTGGTACTGCAAAAAAAAAAAAAAGAAAACATCTTTCTGCTAACTCATCAAGTTATACTCCCTTTGATTTCCCTTATTTCCTTATCAATTTTTATAATATAGAGCTGTTCTCTGTACTTAACATTCATCATTAGTCCCCTGCCCCATTTTCCAATGGAACACCTTTATTAAAGTTGCCATTAACAACTGAAGTGTTAAATGTCAGTTTTAATGAAGAAATTATGCTATTTTAACATAGAATAATAAATTTTATGAAACTTGAAACTCTCACCTCTTTTTGGCTTCCATGACAACACAGGCTCTTCTCTCTCCTTTTTGACGATTTCCTCATGTGGGAGAGATCCTTAGAATCCTAACAACAATATCTGAGTATGCCTCTTCTTCCTGGGCAAACAGGTAGGCTACAATTGTCAGTCTCCTTGCAATTTTATGTGATGTGTGATTGATTTTTAACATTAGAATGTAGTTGGAAGTTATGTGAGCCACTTACAGACCTGGTTATAAAATCTTTCTGTACACAACTATTATCCTTCTTTCCATTGAGAATCAAATAGAGAGGTCTCTTATGATCTAAAAGAAGGTGTATTAGTCAGCTTTTTACTACTATAATGAAATAGCTGAGGCAGGTTAACTTTATAAAGAAAACAGGTCTATTTTGGCTCACAGGTCTAGAGGTTCACAGTCCAAAATCAAGTGGGCCCACTGGTTTGGTTTCTGATGATGATATCTCACGGGGACATAGGACATGATTTGACAAGAGGCAGGGAGCATGTTTATGTATCTGTGTCAGTGAGGTCTCTATCATTCTCCTCATACAACAACCAGGATTCAGTAAGGGGGTGGGGGGAATTTCCCTGATGACCATATCCCTCCACTTTCCAAAGGTTCCACCTCTAAACACTCTAGTATATTAAGTTCTCACCCTCTTAATACCTTAACAGATGGCTTTGGGGGGTTAAACTCCAGTATGAGTTTAAGGGGACAAATCATATCCAAACCATAGCCATGAATATTATCACAAGAAGAAAAGAGGAAATGGCTCTGAGTGACAATGTTGAGCAGAGTCTCCCTTTTGATCTACATCCAGTTCTGTCATGAGCAGCTCTTCCTCCAAATGTGCTGGGAGGATCATGGCCATGTCTTTGCTCCACTAAGAGGGATGAATCAGCCGGGCATGTTGGCGCATGCTTGTAATCCCAGTACTTGGGAGGCTGAGACAGGAGGATTGCAGGTTCATGGCCAGCCTCAGCTACTTAGTGAGGCCCTCCGCAACTTAGTGAGACCCTGTTTCAAAATAAAGAATAAAAAATAGGGTTGTGGGTGTAGTTCAGAGGTAGAATGCCTCTGGGTTCAATCCCTAGTACCGCAAAAAAAAAAAAAAGAATGATGAAATAGGATTTTGGAACACCATTGACTTCATGAATGAGACTCATACAGTGCATTAGGGTTCTCAGAGGTCTGAATTTTACAAATATTTAAAAAGAAAAAAAAACAAATACATGTGTTTGATCACTCATTCTCCAAATTTATTGAAACATGAAATATAGCTATGACATAATACCCACTAATACCAGTCTATACTATAGGAAATGCCAATCTAAAGTTAAAATAAACTGCTCATCATTTCCGGATTTTTAAGTTGTTGTTTTTCTGTTTTGTTTTGCTTTGCTTTTTATTTTCCTCACCAATGGGCCTGGACAGCACTGTTCCCCTCCCCTGGAACACCCTTCCCTAATCTCCATCCAGTCCCTCCCTGACTCTGTGATCAAAAGCCTTTGCATCCTGCTTCTGCCACTTTCTAACTTTGTAACTGGAAAAATTATTTACATTCTCAGGGTTTCTTTCCTCTTCTCTGAAAATTTGGAATGATGATATCTGTCTGCTTGGGTGATGGTGAAGTTTAGTAAGATAATGCTCTTCAAAGTGACAAGCACATAGTTGACAATAAATACACTTCCATTTCCTTGCAATAATCGACCATGCGGGGAGGATTAAATGAGATTGACAAAGCACACAGTGACCCTCCTAATGTGCTGAAGGCTTTTTAAAAAGTATTTTCCTTGATGCCAGAGTATTCTTCTGTAACCAAATGTACCAATAGTCAGCCTCCCCTGCTATAACCTCAGTCTAAATAAGTATAAAACAAATCATAAAATTTCAGAGTCAAACCCTTCAGTGAGTCTGCATTTTTTCTCTTAATGCAATGCAAACCATTCAGCAAGGATTACAGGCCTTTTGTGATGTGACAGGAGGGTAATAGATGCGCTAAAATTTTGATTCTCCCTGCTCACAAAGCCTGGGGTGTCCTAGTACCCAGGCTGCAAACTCCAGCTACACACCACCTCTTTTATTTGTGCCAAGATGGCATACAAGTGTTGTAATTTTCTATGCATTGAAACAGGTGGAAACATTTGGAAAGCACTGCTGTGACTGAGCATGACGGTTTCTAGTTCTCAAATTCACTGTTCAATGCCTGTCTGTAGGTCTTTGAGCTTTTGTCTGTTTGAAAAGAGCTTTTCTTTTACTAATTTCCCGGTGACTGCCTAATCTGTACTCACCACCAGATCTTTGGTGCTATTTTTTCCAGTAGGCTTTCACTGAAGCCACCTATGTAATGTCACAAGCAAGCATTAGGTCAGGTCGCTAATACCCTGTGCCAGACTCTGCCCCAGTTATGACTACAGAGTTGTGTAACTGGCCAGTTATACTGTTACCCCACTGATGTAACTGGCCAGTTACCCCACTGATAGAGAAGAAATAAATAGAAAGGGGACAGTTAGGAAGGAGAAGGAAAATATAACTTTGGTATAAGAAACTGGTGCTATAGTTCATCAACCTTTACTTCCCAAACCAGTTGTCTTTCCCAGGCCTGCCTGTTTCCAACTTCCTGAGAAATCTGTAAATCCTAGAGTTAGCCAAAAAAAAAACTATAATGCCCTGTGCACAGTTAACAAGACAGATATGATATCTGTATGGAGCACATCATTTTTGTATTTTTTAAAAGGGCTCCATTGAAGCCCAAGAGGAACTTAACTTCCAAAGCACAACTGGGTGTGGCTCACCACACTCCAGCATAAGTGTGTAAGCATAACTCTTGCAGCACACACAGGCATGGCACAACACACCCAGGGTATCACGGGCAACACACAGGCACCAGGCACAAGGTGCAACACCCAGGCATGATAGACAATGCCCAGGTGCAAGGCCTGCTGACCAGGAACACCTTGACAACCACATCGAGTCCCTAGCAACCTGAGGACTATAATTGTCAGCACACTGAAAACCTGCAGATTCTTCTGCCAAGGAGCCATCTATCTTGCTATTCTGACTACCACTAATGAGGCTGAATGGTGACCAGCAGCCATGCTGGTAGCCATTGGACTAGTGCTCACCTTTGTTTCTCGTTGAACATTGGTTAAGGTCAGGTCTGAAGACTAGGACCAGATTCACAATCGACCTGGACCTGAGATCCAGACACAGCCAGCTGAGCTCCGTGGTAAATGGACTGCCCAACTTGCTTTCCAGGTTGTATTCATCTTTCTCTCTCTCTGCTTTACAATATCATAAGTTGTATGAAGTTTGCATGGAATATTAATGAATACAGAACCTGTCTTGATCATGATTATAACAAATAATCTTGAAATGACCAAGACCACGTTTTGGTTGTTTTCCATGATCTAATTCTGCTCAGAACACATGTGGATATGCTTTTTGTGTATTTAATATAGTAACCTACCTGAACATCTTTCTAAATCTAAGTTTGCAAATGTTTTTCTACAAAGCTAGACAGCAAATATTTTAGACTTTGCTGACTGTATGATCTAGTACAACCACTCAACCCTGCCATTGTAGCATGAAAAAAACATTCATAGATAATAAATACACAAATGAGCATGCCTGTGTCCTAATAAAACTTTATTTAGAAATACCTGTGATAAGTCAGATTTGGCTCAATGACTATAGATGACCTTCGCCTGTTCTGGATGAATGATTCTCAGTCTATGAATGGAAGAGGCTCCTTTTATTGTTCCTCTGTAGGCTATTATCATCAAGCCCCAAACAGCTTTTATAGTCACTATTTTCAAGGAGCCTGAAAAACTAATTGACATTATTCTCCATTGTCACACTAGAGCAGGCTGCAAGCAGTAAATGTCATTTGCGTAACTCTTCCTTACAGATGTACAAGGCCAAACTGTTCAGTGCTCACACAGTAACTCTGAGAGGAGGCAAACCAGGGAACTGGAGAACTCTGGGTTGGTTCCACAGCTTGGATCTTAGACTGAGCTCTTCTGCCTCTCTTTGTCCTGAGGTATGGTGTGAAGCTATCTTGATCTCTTCGCTGACAGATCATTTGGAAATCCTTTATCACTCCAAGAAGCCAGGGGTAGGGGGACAGTTTCACATGTGCACAGTCCCCAAGACAACACCCTCAGGGACCCACCTCCTCCAGCCACACCCCATCTGCCTAGGTTACCACTCAATAAATCCATTACAATTATTACAATGGATTTATCCACTGATGAGATTACAACCCTCATGATCAACTCTGAACATCAGTACATGAGGCTTTTTCAGGGGACATTCTATATCTCTCCATAACTGGTGAGGAGGGAGTGTTAGAACTTTCCGGAATATTCAGAAAGCTCTGAAATGTATTTCCTGTGTTGAGGAGACTCAGAGGTCACAGGGCAGGCCTTATAGGAAAACTAAGCCACACTGAGGACCCAACCAGATGTTAACTTCCTCTTGGAAAGCCCAGGGCATGGGACTCACAGGCTGGGAGGACAGTCTTGGGCAGTGCAGTGGGCCTGGGGCTCCTGCCTTCTGGGAGTTTCTCAAGGGTGAAATGTGAAATCATTTCTTGTTCACTTAAAGTCAGAATGTGGCTCTGCTCCTGAGGAACTCAGAGGGAATCTTCTTTGGATTATGTCCATAGACTTCTTTCGGTGGTAAAAGAGATATAGTAGAAACAGAAATGAGGTGTTCTGCAGAAATTTGGAGATAGAAAAGAAGAGTCACAGTGGAGAGGACTCTTGCAAGGAACTACTAAAGAGCCCACAGCATTTCTAATCTGTGTGGCCCAGACAGGATGAATCAAGGCCAGGTAAACTGGGCTCCCTTATCTCTTTCTCTCCTGTCCATTAGATACAGACACACATTTAGAGGGGAAAAATCAGGAGCTCACAAGGAAAGCAGGAGGTGAACAGAGAAGATAAAGATGCCACCTGTGGCCTCTGATTCAAACTGAATCTCCTCTGAGTCAGAGAAGGAAATATTAAAACCTATGTCAAGTTCAAGCTTTAATTCTTAGCCTCGATGGGGCAGTCTAACTACCATTCTGAGACTCTATGACTTCATGTGTCTCCAGGACCTAGGAGTAATGACATAAAGTCATGGGATCTTCTGAAGTTTTTATTCTGGAATAGAGGAAGTTCCGGCAAACACCTAAATAAAGTTTCAGAGAAATGGACAGATTAAAAAGAAAACAAAAACTGGCATTTGATTTCAATTTATGCATTGTTACTGTTCTATTACACACTATTTTGAAGGGACAATTGTCAAATAGATTCATTTCTATAACACTGTGCTAATTAACATGTGTTGATGTGTTGAACATCTATTTTCAAGGTTGCCAGGGAAAGTTTAAATGATTGTGTATTAACCCTACTTTCAACCAGTGTTAGTGACATAGCAGAAGTGATTATATATGATTATATATGTCTGTAGAAAATGTCATTAGATATGGTTTTTTCCCTCCAGTCTCTAATTGATGAGGGTCGAAAACATGTGTTTCTCCAACTCCAACTAGGACAATGACCAGGAGAACATAATAAGCACTGTGGAATACTTGAAAAATTATAGAATAAATGTTACGCCATGCAAGAGATTTTAAGATTGTTTCAAAAAGAAGGGGATAGAAATCCTGGAGGTACAGTGCAGTTCTCTAAAAACAGATGTTTAGTTTCAATGACATGTGATTTTTATTTCTAACTTGTAGATAATTGACCAAAGGAACCTTGGGATTTTGCATGATAAAAGCTCATATTAACAGCCATTTACACAAAATTGGCCTTTTAACAAAGAGACTTTTTTAAAAAAATAAAAGTCCCAAAATATTATCTTTCCTGTTTTGCTTTTTAAATAAAAAGGGAGTGATTATGAAGGACTTTCATTAAGGAATTACCATTTATCTTATCATAATGTTTACTCTCTTTCATGAGTTTTATATGTGCTTATTTTTGAAGAAAGAGTTCAAAATCTCAGCTGCATGAAAATGACTTGATTTTGCATTTGAATGATTCTAAACAGTGACCTCCACAGTTCTGATGGCTTTCCTAGCTTGATGTTAGAAATATTGTCAAGGTCAAGGGTCTTGGTAGGCCTGACTGATTGATGCTGCTGCTCACTAGAGAAGACTGATGGGAATTTAGCTCCAAACAGGTTCTCACTCCTTTGCCAGCACCTAAAGTTGGACTCAATTCTGGGAAGAGAAGTCATTGTGAGGAAAAGAATCCAGGAAAAGCAACATAAAAACACCTCCTAAACTCCTCTATACAAGATGGGGTAAAGAATGGGAGTTCTGGTCTCACACCTACTCCAAGAAGAGGAGGAAAGGTCTCCAAATAAACACACCCATTCAGATGCAGCTAGAAAAAAATGAAGTCACATTTGGAAAACTGGACTCCAAAGAAAACAAGTTTTTGAAACTTCTCTGGGGAATCACATCTGCACTCAATGCTGAGCTATGTGTCTTATACATCTACCTCTTTCTCAATTAACAGATGCCGGGCATAGGGTAGTAACAAAAATACCCTCTTCTGCCTCTGGAGAACTGACGTTGGGTGGACTTTTTCAGATCCTGATTGACCCCGGCCACAACCACCAGTTACTTTCCTAGTAAAATAATGGCTTTAACTAGAAATGTGGGGCTTTGTCATTAAACAGCAGTGCATTCTCAACTGACCAGAGCTTTGTTGATGACAGATTTAGGGGCAGGTTAATGCGTGGTGGCAATTCTAAGATGTAATTATACTTTTAAAATATTTTTTGTTTATAAAAGATGCACAAACATAATACTAACAGTTTATATAAAAAACTAGGGAGTTATTTTTAATATTCTAATCATACTTTTAGATACTTTTCAGTAATTGTTTAGCTCTTGTAACAACTCTATGACATGAAAACTATTACTTTTTTTTTTTTTTTACAGTACTGGGGATTGAACCCAGGGGCATTCTACCTCTGAGCTACACCGGCAGCCTTATTTTTTATTCTTTATTTTGAAACAGGGTCTCACTAAGTTGCGGAGAGCGTCACTAAGTATCTGAATCTGGCAACAAGCCCAGATCCTCCGGTCTCAGGCTCCCAAGTACTAGGATTACAAGCCTGCGCCACCACACCTGGCTAAAACTATTACTTATACACATTTTTTGAATGAGGAAACTGAGGGACATTGCCAAGTCCATGAAACTAGTGAGTGATAGAACTAGCATAGGTACCCAGGTATCTTAGCTTCAGAATTCATCTTTGTATTTTCTACATTTAATATAATTATTCACAAATTTAATGTCTGGCTCTTACATTTAATGATAACAAGGTTTAAAGAACTAATGGTCGGCAATAAAACTGACATTCCCTCCTCCCTTTATTGGTAAGGAGTATGAATTAAATCAAGTATTTTTTTAATTACTCACCAACCAACATAATTCAACACCCCTATCAGACCGCAGCAAGATCCTTTTTTTAATTTTTTTCCTCCAAGTCAATTCTATTCCCCAGGATGTATACACACATAATTCAGTCTTCACCAGAGTCTCCCTGTGAGCATAAATCAGGACTCTATCTGGAGACTCAGTGCTTCTAAAATCTCCACCAGGAGTTGCTTCCTACTGAATAGAACTCAGCCTGCCCCGCCACCACTGAGGGAAAACTCATGCATCATAACCAAAGAACTGTGGCCAGTGACATGGAGATTCACCATGATGCTGACAATTAAGAGAACCAACTGGGACCATCAGGGGTAGAAGTGACAAGTCCTCTGTTGTTGCCAGGAGCATCATTGCTGCAGCATGCTGGTGTCAGGTACACTGCTGCCCAGCTCATACCTCAGCTTATGTCATTGTGTCTCAGGGAATAGGGCAGCAGGAAGGAAAAGGCTCTTTCCCTTGGTTATGCCACGCTGACTTCTTCCCATGCTTCTGCTTCCTTTATTGCGGTACTTTGTTTAAAATTTATATGCACTGACTGCAATGACAAAGTGTGTCCATATTACCAAATGGCTGGGTTAAGAACATCAGCAATTCCCCATGATTACCAGGCCCGGATGGAGAGCTTGGGTCAACAATTCAAGCTACTCAGTCATTTGCTATTAAGTTTTCTTATGAGAAAGAGCCATGGAGAGTAGTGTCTTTTATTGCTCACTGAATTTACTTAGGATTATTTCAATCTTGATATAGGTCCTGTTAATCATAAAGCTCAAAAAGGAAAGGAATGTCAGCCTGGAGAGCCTGTGTCTCTCAAGGGGCTCCTTGAGTCCCATGCAGTTAGAACTGTCTTTCCTAATATCTTGGGGTTTCAGCATACCAAGTGTGTTAGTCAACTTTCCATTACTGTAACAAAATACCTGAGACAATCAACTTACAAAGGAGGTTTACTTTGGCTCACAGTTTTAGAGGTTTCAGTCCATGATTGCTTTGCTCTGTTGCTCTGATCCTTGTGGCAAGGCAGCACATCATGGCAGAAGCATTTAGTGGAGTAAATCTGTTCACTTATGCCAAGGATGGGAAAGAAAGAGAGGAAGAAGAGGGACTATAGTCCCGAAATATCCTTCGAGGGCACACCCGAAATGACCAGAAGGCCTCCGACAAGGTCCCATCTCTTAAAATTCCTACCATCTCCTGATAATGCCATGCTAGGGGTTAAGTCTTTAACACGGGGCCTTTTGGGACATTCGAGATCTAAACTATGCCACTGAGGCATTAGAAGGGCAAGGTTGCACTTGTCAAAGTACACATGTGCTGGGCTTTGATAGCAATTTCTTTAAGACTACAGATAACTCCTTATGGAACACTAATAATTTTTTTTAGGAAATATGGTGGATCTTGAGTTTTTGTTTCTTAACTAACAATCATAAACTATGGCTAATGGGGTAAAATGCCTTAGGAGACATGGTTAGGTGAAAAAAGAATCAGATGGCTATACTGCTGAGCTGAGTTGAAACACAATGGATAGTAAATCTGCATAATTAATGCCTTGTCTTCATTTGATTATCCTAATAACTATAAGAAATTTTCTAACTCTACTATTCTAGTCACCTCAAGCTGCCCTCTACCTGTCCACCCTTTCTTGAGCTATGCTTGTTTGTTTCAGAATAATACTTAGAGTCATAGACTAGATAACAACTTGAGAATAACCTGCATTTTACCAGTATGGAATCTAAGACCTACATAAATTGTACAACATGTGTACTATTCCCAAATAGCATGTAGCTGAACAAAGTGAGGCTCCCTGTCTTCAAAATCAGCATGCAAGGTTTTCCCAAACATAGATCACTGCTTATTCAGTTGCAGAGATTAAATCTTTCATGATGCTGTGACTTTACATGGACATCAATGAGTTAAACAGGTGTTAGCATCCTTCATACTCCTTCTGTGAAAAGTATGGTGCTGCCACTTGGTGGAAGTGCTTGGCTAAATGACTCATGGAAAGCAACTCATGTGGAGACAGTAACCAGAATGCTGGATGGTGCATTTAACCTATTCTTACCACACATCAGCTTTCTATCCAAGTTATTACATATTGAGTTCTTACCCTTGCAAAGTCAGAAGACTTATCCTAGGTCTCTTAGAGACAAGAGACAAGCCTTCCTGTGCCCATGGAGTGACATTGTTGTTAAAAATCAGGACATGGTGTCTTGGGTTCAAATCCCAAGTATCTCTCTTTAATAAGTTACACAACCCATAATAGCTTCAAGTACCATAAATGAAATAATGAACAGTGATAAGCCAATGACTTTTCGAAGGCCTGACACACAGTAATAGATTGCTATTACTATCATAATCGCCATTACAGAACTCTAGGGTTTCTCGTTCAACATGTAGAGGTTAGAAGTTTCGTTCCCATCCTTACAACAGGAAGGAATCTGAAATTCAACAACTCTTCTTAAAAATCCATCAGAAAATTGAGATTATAGGGCAAACTTCTACCCTGAAAACTGAAGAGACAAACAGAAAGATAGAGAAAATCGGTTTACTAGGAGCAGAAACCCAGAACAGTTGCCAGTATCTCTGGATGCTTAGAGTGGAGTGGAAAAAGACTTAAAAACTCTGAGCAGAGTCAGTCCTGGGGGAAGCCCCTCCCCTGTGAGCTTTATCACCAGGGACCCTACCAAACTCTCACTGTGAAGAAAATCCTGTTGTGCTTCCAGCAGGGAGAGAAGGAAAGTAATCACTTTGAAATACATACAGAGCTCTCTGTTCTGCTTAACAAGGCCTACCCTGAAGGGGAAACTATTTTACCAGCCAACCTACAGGGAAGGAAATAGCCAACTCCAGCTCTCTTTAATCTTCCATAGAAGGAAAGAAAAGATGAGACTCTATCTCTCTCTAGTCTTGTTCATGGGGGAAGGGATTACAGAAAGACTGAAACCTAATCACAAACCTATAGAATGCTTTCTTTTAAAGCATTACCAGAACAATAGGGGTCCTATATAATAGCAGAGGATCACAGCTAAAAGAATAATAAGCCTCAGACACTATTTAAGGAGTCTTTAGGAAAAAAACAAAAACAAAAAGGGAGACAAGAGCAAAGACACTAGAGGCAAATTCTGACACCAGAGCTTGCAAAAGCAGTGAATGTAGCCTAACTTGTAGCCAGGTAAACATATGACGTCACTCTCAAGGTACATATAACTAATCTCAATTGGGGGTTTAAGTTTATTTTTTTATTTATTTATGTTTTTGCGGTACCGGGGATTGAACACAGGGGCGTTCTACCTCTGCACTATGCCCCCGGCCCTATTTTTTATATTATTTTGAAACCAAGTCTCACGAAGTTGTGGAGGGCCTCACTAAGTAGAAAAAGAGAGAAAGAGAGAGAGAGAGAGAGAGAGAGAGAGAGAGAGAGCTGAGGCTGGCCGCAAACCCGGGTCCTTTAGTCTCTGCCTCCCAAAGTACTGGAATTACAAGCGTGTGCCACCACGCCCGGCTTGGGGGTTTAAGATTAGAGTTTGCCCTTTCCTGCTAGCCCTCTGGAGTAGGTTGAATAGTACCGCTAACATGTATGTCCATCCAGAACCTCAAAAAGGGTCTTTAAAAATAGAATTAGTGGCGAGTTTCTTGAGTTCTCTGTATATTGTAGATATTAGTCCTCTATCAGAGGAGTAGCTGGCAAAAATCTTCTAGAGAGAATAGGGCATAGGAGGGACTCCAGACAAAGATGGAGGAAACCTCAAATGAGTAAAGAAGGTGGCATAATTGAGGGAGATGGGAGGGGGGAAGAGGGAAACACCCTAATGGTCAGGATGTCCATACACAAACTTATCAAAGTCAACTACTATGCTGAGCAGGAGAAGGAGGGAAGAGGGAGGGCTAATTGACCGATGTGTACATGTATACTTCTATCACCCTGACACCCATCGAGATGTATGATTACAATGCACCAATAAAAAATAAATAAATAAAAATAGAATTAGTGAAGATAAAGTTATATTGGATTAGGGTGGACCTTAAATCCAATGACTGGTGTTCTTCCCAGAGAAGAGAGATATTCAGATACAGAGACACAGAGATGCACGGAAAGGAAGTCCATGTGAAGATGAAGGCGGAGAGTGGAGTATTCTGTCTACAAATCAAGCAACACCAACGATCGCTGGGAGTCACCAGAAAGTAGGAAGAGGCAAGGGAGGATTCTTCCATAAGATCATCAGAGAGAGCGTGATTCTGAGGATAAATTTAATTTGATCTTCCAGCCTCTAGAAATGTAAGAGAATAAATTTCTGTTGTTTCAAAGCCACTCAGTGTGTGGTACTTTGTTAGTGTATTGCCCAGAATTGCTCAAACTCAAAATGAATTTTCCAGAAGTGGAAATTTGTATTCAGGAGACGCCTGAGAGAACTTGAGAATCCTCATTCACATACATTTATTTACTTATTCCACTAAATACTTATTGAGTGCTTTAGGGAAGATTTCTGAAAGTTGTATTTATATCATTCTGAATTTGGAGAATGAGATGGAATTAGAGCAAACTGCAAGCTTTGGAGGATTTTTCATAGAATATTCATAGGATTATCTATTTGCCATTTGAAGTGAGCAAAGGAATAGATAGAAAGGAGAAGAAAGCATTTTAGGAAATAGAGTTCAGGGGATAGAGGCTCGTCTCTGGATCATGATTAGTCTAAAAACATGCAATAAGCGTAAGAAAAAATTAGTAGCAGCTAGGGTGACCCCATTTGAGAAATGCTTTGATCATTATATGTTAAAAATTCTTATTCCTAAAATAATATAAAGGAATTGAACCAAAATAGACCACTCTTCTTTTAATTAAGTTTTAAGAGCAATTATACCAATTAAAAACAAATTCTACCCCTCTAATAGTCTTGGAAGAGATACCCTGGTGAATGGATATTGGAGGTAGAAGACACAAGCCGTAGTTCTTATTAAGTAGTTGGGCTACTATGTTGTCCACGTTCTTTATAAAAATGGTGCTTTGACACTGTGTTAGACTCTAGTAACCTACTCCATAAGAGCAAGGCAAACTAAGGGAAATGAGGGCTCACAGCAGCTCATCTGTGTTCTGAGAGATGTCATGAACAGTGCATCTGTTACCAGTTACATCCATTCCCAGCAAGGACTTAACTGGGAGCACATCATTCTTTCTTAGAGGTATGAGCAGCTTTGAGTAACTAACACTGATTTCACCTTGCTTGGACTATAACCTCTATTTTTTTCTTTTATGTTTAAGTTTAACAGTATTCAATTTGGTCAAATAAATCGAGAAATTTGTGGAGATTTTGAAAAGTCAGTCCATTTTCAAGCCAGTGCAGAAATCATTCCATAAATGGATGTCTACAATGTACCCAGCATATTTGTAGGACCAGGGATTTGTAAGTTAAAAAAAGTCATATACATGTATATATGTATATATTCTGCCAGGCATGGTGGTGCATGCTTGGCATGCTTGTAATCCCAGTACTTGGGAGGCTGAGACAGGAGGATCGCAGGTTCGCGGCCAGCCTCAGCTACTTAGTGAGGCCCTTCGCAACTTAGTGATACCCTGTTTCAAAATAAAGAATAAAAAATAGGGCTGGGGGTATAGACCGGAGGCAGAATGCCCCTGGGTTCAATCCCTGGTCTCGTAAAAAAAATAATAATAATAAAATAGGACTGGGGGTGTAGCTCATAGGTAGAATGCCCCTGGATTCAATTCCCTGCACCAAAAAAAAAAAATCTAATTCAATGAGTTCCCATGAACACATGCTTCATTTTATCTATACTGGAATGCTTCCACTGAAGCAGAATCCATGTTGCACGCATAAGCAGAATGAACCCATGCAGATTCATAGTCTGGGGAAGGACATCAGGTTATTCTCCATAGCATTCATGAGCTTCTCTTCTCCAGTGTTCATAGGGATCTATATTTTGGTCACCAAGTCACTCTGTGCCCTCCACAGTTTATAGGTGGAAAGCATAGTGTTTGGGGAGTTAGGCAGATCTAGGCTTTCATCCTGGTAGACACTGACACTAAAATCCCTAGGTTAAAAATTGGGTTGTGGCCGGGTGTGGTGGCACACACGTGTAATCCCAGAATTTTGGAGGCTGAGACAGGAAGATGGCAGGTTCCAGGACAACCTCAGCAAGTAGTGAGACTCATCAACTTAGCAGACTCTGTTTCAGAGTAAAAATAAAAAAATAGGGCTGGGGTATAGCTCAGAAGTAGAATGTCCCTGGGTTTAATCTTCAGTACCCACACACACATACACAAAATTGGGTTCTGTACTTAACTATTCTAATTTAAATTCTGATTATGTCACCACTTGCTTTGAAACCTTGGGCATGGTATTGCTTTTACCAGTCACTTATTTCCTTATGGGAAAATAATAATAATAATAATAGCACTTTACTTAGAGTTATTGGGAACATTAAATACATTTACATATATGAGAAATTTAAGGCAGTATTTTGCCTTTAGTAAGCACTCAATAAATGTGTTATCATGATTATGAAAAAGATGATAATGATGATGATGATGGTAATGATGGCTCTTTACAAGTAGTCATTAAAACAAATCATTAAACTCTTTCAGACTCAGCCTCTTTATCTGTAAAATTGAAGATAACACTACTTACTCCAAATAATGTGTTTTTGATATATGAAACACAATATGTGAACCTTTATAAAATACAAAAGACGATTCAAGTGAAAAGATGCTATTTCATGCTTTTTCTTCCCTCTTCCTTTGTAAACCCTTTGACAGTCCAGAGCAGGTGACCCTCCTTGAAGGCGGGCAGCTATTATTCATTTACAACAGAGTGCCACAAAACAGATCCAAGGTTGCCACATCTGCTGATTTTTCAAGAGAACATGGAAATACATATTTTTGCAAAACCATCTCCCACCTCTGCTGCCAATTTTCAATGTTGATACTCAAGTCAGATTGAAGAATAAAATAAGCTTTCATATCCTCTGTCAAACATAGGTTTCTGATATCTACCTCTGTTTTATACAAGTTGATGCTAGGCACATAATCAGGTATACAACAAGCACTTAACTTATGCATCATGTATAAAGAAAGGACAAATAGAAGGCAGATGTAAAATTAGTAGTCCTTGATTCAAATAAGCACATGAGATACAAATCTGTATTCCTGGTGCTTGATACATATAATCTCTGGTACAGTAGTCACTAAATATTTAATTTTAATTTTATGAAAGTATCATAAAATTAAATCTGGATGCTATAATATCAGAAATTTAAAAAGTAAGCCGGGCGTGGTGGCGCACGTTTGTAATCCCAGTACTTTGGGAGGCAGAGACCGGAGGATCCGGATTCGCGGCCAGCCTCAGCTTTCTCTCTCTCTCTCTCTCTCTCTCTGTCTCTCTCTCTCTCTCTCTCTCTCTCTCTCTCTCTCTCTACTTAGTGAGGCCCTCTGCAACTTCGTGAGACCTGGTTTCAAAATAAAGTATAAAAAATAGGGCCGAGGGCATAGCGCGGAGGTAGAACGCCCCTGCGTTCAATCCCCAGTACCGCAAAAAAAAAAGAAAGAAATTTAAAAAGTAAACAATATCAATCAAGAACACATAAGATGCCTAGGAATAACTAAAATACTCTTAAAGTTTTTCTGACATTTGTTTCTTCCTTCATTTATCCACTCAAAACACATTCACTAACTATCTTCTATGTGCCAAGTGATGAGCTAAAATGTAGCTTACTAGATGGTATCTGTACCATCTAGCAACATCTAATATCTAACATCTAACATCATCTAACATCTAACATCATCTAATATCTAACAGCAAACAAATAAGCATGGTTGAAGAGGAAAGCGCTAAACAAGATTCAATTGCATAGGAGCTTGTAGACAATTGAAAGAACTTTCTTTTTTTTTTTCTAAATTATATGGAAAGCCATAGGGAAGTTTGGGGAAAAAGATGTGATCTGATTCAGCCTACCTTAAGAAAATCACATGTCTTTTGTTGATGTAGACCATTGGGACAATGTGCAAGCAGACCACAAATGTAAGATAACTTTGCAGAAAGGCACACAACCAGAGATAGAGGTTTGGAGCAAGTGGAGATGGTGAGAGGTTGAATTCACTCTTAACTTACAGCCATCAGGATTTGCCAATAAAATGAATGTAAGAAGTGAGAGAAGAAAGAGAATGAATGGCGGAAGCCCCCCGTATTTTTGAGGTGAGGAGCTGGAATTCCCACACTGAGATGAAAAAGGCTGCAGAGAAAGCAAGTTTAAGGGGTAAAATCAGTTTCAACATGGTAAACTTGATATGCCTATTAATTATCCAAGTCGTGATGTCAGGCAGGCAGCTGGATAGATGAGTCTGGAGTTCAAGGAAAAGTTCTGGGCAGGAGATTTAATTTGGGAGTTGTCACCATATAGATGGCATTCAAAATCACTGAGCTGGATGACACCATCAGGCAGTGAGTACGGCTGTGAAGAGAAGAAAACCAAGCCTGAGTCGTGTCTCCCCTCCTCCGCCAGGTTGAGCCATGCTAATTCTTATTTATCTTATTTTATTTTATTTTATTTACTTTTTTTTGCAGTACTGGGGATTGAACCCAGGGGCAGTCTACCTCTGAGCTACATCCCCAGCCCTATTTTTTATTCTTTATTTTGAAACAGGGTCTTACTAAGTTGTGGAGGGCCTCACTAAGTAGCTGAGGCTGGCCGCGAACCCGGATCCTCCGGTCTCTGCCTCCCAAGTACTGGGATTACAAGTGTGTGCCACCACGCCTGGCTTGATCCATGCTAATTCTTATGCCTCAGTGTAGTAGTGATAAATAAGCACTTCACATTTTGCAGTCTTTTGTGAGTCCAAAGAGAATATCGCAATGTTTAAAGATGTAAGCAACTTGGTGACACGGCATTCTCCAGTCTAAAGCAAATGTTACTAGGAACAGCATATGGAGAAAAGATGAAAGTCAGTGTGTTTATTTTAGAATAAATTTATTTTCCAGTCTTTCTTGACACACCAAAGGAGAACTGAGAGTCATATTTTTCCTAACCATTCTTAATCTCTGAACGTCTAAGTCATTAGTATTATGTGTGAATGTGAAGTGGATGCTTTCTGAGTTATAGTGGTCTTTTAAGAACTAAAGAGAAAATCATGGCAGTTTTCCATATCTTTAATTTTCCTGTCACAAAGGTATATTAGACTTGGATCTTGAATATGATAGCTCTCAGAAAGAAAAATTGAATCTCGCCATTAGTGCATTAAAACCTAAGTCCTTGTTTTGTGTTAGTTTTAATCGAATTATTAACACAATAGCAAGGTTGTCTGAACAAACCTTTTTCCACCCAGTTTTAATATCTGTGGATGACTATAGAGAAAATAATTAAATTTCTTATGGAAATCAGCAATTTTCCATAATGTACAAAGGAATAGAGTATTGCCTTCTAATCTTTAAGTCAGCATAGTTAACATTCTGTTTGGCCCTCTTCTGATTTTTATTTGTAATAAGAATGAATGATTTAATTAATACTCACAAAGCAGAAAAATTAGAAATGTGAAATCAAAAATGGAAAGCTAGTCAAATGATTTTTTTAAAAAAGCCTTTCCTTAGCACACTAAAAATTAAAGCATTCCTGAATCCTGAAATTGAGCATGGGAGATTTTATGTGGATTGAATCAAAACTAACTGAGCGGTATCTCATTACTATATAATACCCAGAGCATGGAGTGAGGAAGAGAAAAATCTATGGCTTTCTCCACTCCCCCTCATTTACTTTTGCGGAATAAATGCAACTCCCAATCCACTTGCCAAAACTCCCTAGACAGAAAATGGTGTTGATCAGAAATGTTCCTTAAATCATGTAGGGAGTTAAAATATACTACTGGAAGGTAATGAGAGAGGAGATGAAGAGCTAACGAGATGGAGTGTTTATAGGTACTGCAATGTGGATCAGGTGAAATATGGCAACTAAGTATTTTTCAAAGTTGGAAATGCATTAACTCCTAGCCCCAGGAACTCACGGGAACCAGAGTGTTTACACTAGTTGTACTCACCATCCCTCATTTCCTTTTTGTACCAGCCTCTGAGCAGGGGTCCAGAGGTTGACTTGTCAACAAAGCCATCTTTTCATTTCTTTGGCCCTCCATAAGGATTGGGGTTGTGATTTGAGCTTGTCAGTCCCAGCACACCTACCTAAAGCAGAGTAAAAATAGTTGCTTTGTTTATATTTCATTAGTAGTCATACTCGCCCTTTACTCACACTTAATCAAGGTCCTTTATAGATTCAGGAATAGAGGGGGGGCTTATAAATTGCTTTTCTCCCATGCGATGTACTCAGATTCCTCAGTGAACATGGCCTGTTCATTTATGTGAACTCTTTTAAGTCAACACTGGGCCCTCCTAGCACTCCTATTGACCATTACTCTGATTTGCAGATTTATTACCATTTCTCTGTGCATCAGTAGCTTATTTTTTTTAGCAGTTGCTTTTCAAAGAGTAGTTATTTCTTAAAATCCATATTTCACTAAAAATGCAATTTAAATCCTCTTCTGTTGACTTCTTTTATAAGAGCATTTTTGTTATTTTTCACAAGCATGATTCCACTGTAAAATAATAATAATCCATTTCTTAGGGCAGCTCTTTTAGTCAGTCTGGGCTGCTATAACAGAGTACCATACACTGGTGGCTTAAACAACATTTATTTCTCACAGTTTTAGAGACTGATAAGTCCAAGATCAAGGCACTGACAGATCTGTTACCTAGTAAATGCATTCTTTCTGGTTTGCAGAGAGCTGTCTTCTTGTATCCTCACATGGCCTACAGAAAACCTCTCTCCGATGTCCCAGTCACAAGGATTCCACATTCATGACCAAATCACCTTCCGAAGGTCCCACTTCCTATCACCGTCACCATGCAGCTGGGATTTTGACATATAAATGTTGGCAGGGACACCCTCATTCCATTACAGCCACCCAGCTATGTATTTGCCAGTAGTGCCCTTGGGAGTATCAAGCTGAAATTGCTTCATTTTCTCACAGTGATGACAAGAGCTCAGGCTTTGAGATTGCACAAATCTGATTTTGAAAGCCACTGCTGTCACAGCATAACCTAGCCCCTTATTTCACTTCCCTGGGCCTCAGTTTCTTTACTATGAAAGAAGAAAAAGTAAAGCTGCTGGACAGAGTTATGATGAGACTCATTTTGATGATAACTGTAAAGCAAGCACGCACAAATACTGGCATATAATAGGTGCTCAGTCAATGTTAGTTAGCTCTCTTCTAGAATCCTGTTGTTCTTTAAAGTCAATCTGCATTGATCACATCATATACATCATGCATGTGCTAGGTCAATAATATTCTAAGAACTATGCCAGGCATTTTACATTGATTATCTCTTCTGCTTGTAACAGTCCCTCTAAAGAAGACATGAGCATCTCACTTTCAGGCTACAAATATTTGAGGCCATGAATGTTCAAACAATTTGTCAAACTTATAAAGCTGGTTAGTAGGTATATCATGCATTTGGACGCTGCATAGTCCTCTTTGTTCTGAAACATGGCTCCAACCCTGCTGTGCTGAACTTCCATTCACACTGGTAGTAGTATATATCATGAAAATGAGTTGGAAATTATAAAAACTGAGAGTATCTAGTAATCCCTAGCCTCAATTTAGAGACAGATTTGTGTTGTAATAAATTGTGATGTTTTACTAAATGAATTTAGTTTTCTAAGAGTAATAAAAACTCTCTTATTTAGAATTAATTCTGTCTAAAAGGTATAATAAATTTTAGCAGCATCTCATTCAATTATATTCCTATATATACTTCCAAGCAGGATAAGAATGGGGATGATTACCTACTTACCAACTTCCTCTGGACCATTGATCCCCATGGATAATGGGGATTCTGGATTAAAGTCATAATCCTCCCCATGGAGAACATCAGTTCTCCTCCATCACTCTTTGTTACAGAGACAACCAAGTTTACAAAGTTCTGATATGTAGTATAAATGGAAGGAAGGGGTTTTCTCTATTTGCTTATCTGTGCCCTTACATATTTACTAAGTCATTAATACTTCTCGGGAAGAAACTTAACAAAGTGAAAATAAGTTTTAGTAGCATTTCTTCTAAAAATTTCATGATGGTTCATTTTATGGGTCAACTTGACTGGGCTATAGATGCAAAATCTGGTTTAACATTATTTCTGGATGTGTCTGTGAAGGCTATCTTCCAAGGAGATTATTACTTTATTGGTGGACTGAGTAAAGCAGTTGGCCCCTCCCAAAATAGCTGGTCATCATCCAGCACAATGAGGAACCAGGAGCTAAATAAAACAAAAAGGCAACAGAAACTCAAACGCTCTCTGTTTTGTGACTGATAGAATCAAGATATTGGTCTTCTCCTGCCTTTGGACTGGGACTTACACCATAGGCACTTTTGGGTCGCAGGCCTTCAGATTCAGTTAGGAATTTATACCTCCAGCTTTTCTGGGTCCTCAGTTTGCAAATCTTGGAACTTCTCAGCCTCCATAATCCTATAATCATGGAGCCAACTCTTCAAAACATATCTCAATGGGTAGACAATGTTCTGTTTCTCTAAGAACCCTGATTTATATGCACTCAATACATTATAATAAAACTGGGTGAGAAAAACCATTGAAGGAAAGAAAGTAATGCTCTTCCATTCTATTTGGAATTATTTTATCAATATGCATTACTTTCTGCCAAAAAATATCTTGGTTTTCTGTGGAAGAACAAATTAAATATCTATCCAATGATGATAAAACTGAATGAAATTTGGACTGACCAACAATGAATGCTTCTGAGAAGCTTCAAGAATTAGATGGTCTGCACAGAGTTATCACCAAATAAATGGCTTTCCCTTTGCAGGGCACTGGCTATCTCATCTCCTGTCCTGGTCTTGAGTGTTTCCCTGGTTTGTTGCAGACAGGCTAAGAGAGTGGCAAAACAGGCCAACTCAGGGCTGATTCCATACATTTCGGTTTGGCTTAATGTTGTTTGTTTTTCAAATCCTCATCACCTCATTTTCAATAAGAACATTTGTTAAATGAGCCTTAATGCTAGTATGATATTAGTAAATGCATTTATAAGCTTTCAGAATTAGAAGAAGGTTAAACTTGCAAATCACCAAATAAATTAAATCACAAGTTGCTTTAAAAAAAATTGCTGCAGTTTCTAAATATCCTACTCAACAGAGGTCAAGTGACCAAGATTTAGAATCTCAGAGAAGAGCAGCTACATAATCACAGTGATGATTTTAATGAGCAAAATCATCAGCTGGAGAATGACATAGGGAAAACTTAACAAGACCAGACTTGCCTCGACATTCTGCAACCCTTCCTAAATAAAATTCTTATGCCATGTCCAATTCATCTCTCATCCCTCACAGTTTTAAATAATGGAGACAGGATCGTGTTGTTTTCCTCCTGCCAAATCAGCTTTTGGATTGACCTGTTCCAGTTTGAATTCAGAAATAATCATCTGATTTCAAATGAAATGATGACCTCAGAGCCTTGGTCCTATATGCATGCCTAATCTGAGCCCTAAATTTCACTCATATTTTATGATCTTCCTAAATATTCTGCTCTTCAAATGTAAAAGCATTGTCAACTCTTAGTGGTGGCCCATGGCTAGAATCCTATGTACATGTGAGACTGAGGCAGGAAGATCCCAGATTTGAAGCTAGCCTGGGAAATTTAGAAAGACCTAGTCTCAAAATAAAAAATAGGCTGGGGGTATAGCTCATGGATTCAATCCTAAGCACCTCAAAAAAATGAAATTATTGTCACCTTGAAATTCTTCTAGATAATACCACCACAGGAAATAAACCTTCTCTCTTTATCTCTGTGCTTGCTTGAAAAAATTATTCAAATGTTATTTGGGTAGACCCATGTTCAGCCCACAAACAAAAAATTAAAACTTGAGTCTTGTGGATGAAAAGGCAAATCTGTGGAGCAACGGCTCATGAATTCTCTTTTTTTTTTTTTTTGCGGTACTGGGGATTGAACCCAGGGGCATTCTACCTCCGAGCTACACCCCCGGCCATATTTTTTTATTCTTTATTTCGAAACCGGGTCTCACGAAGTTGCGGAGGGCCTCACTAAGTAGAGAGAGAGAAAGAGACAGGGAGAGAGAGGGGGAGAGAGAGAGAGAGAGAGAGAGAGCGAGAGAGCGCTGAGGCTGGCCGCGAACCCGGATCCTCCAGTCTCCACCTCCCAAAGTACTGGGATTACAAGCGTGCACCACCACGCCCGGCTGGCTCATGAATTTTCTAAATGTCTTGCTTCCAGAAAGGCTCAGCTGTGCACTACACTAATACTAAGGTCAGTGGTCAGTGAGCATACTGTGCATATTTTGGAGCTATTGAGTAACATTTTCTGTATTAAGGAAGCTTATAATATAAAAATAAATTAATTAATAAGAAAGGGCTATGTACAGTGTATCACTGGAAATAATTATTATTTCTAAGTCCACATAATGACCTATTTCTTTGTTAGGAATTCAACTTCAGCCAAACATTGTGTGTTCATTTTCATTCATATCCTCTTTCTCTCTCTTTTTCTCTGTGTGTGTTTTCTGTGAAAGCAATATTCCTAGGAGATCTCTATTTCCTGTCTACAATATAGCATCTATTTAAAGTCCTAGAAGACATTTCAAAAGACTAATCTGCAAAAAATAGACATATTAATATTGAATTATTAATTATTCAAAATTGTATTTAAATCCTAATTCTATCATCACTTTACTCTCTCCCCTCTTTTCTCTTCTTTCCTGTTATAGTGAGATATAGAATGTTCCCTAAAGAGCTCATTTATTAATATTTAGGTTTGATATAGTTAAGTCATGAGAGTTATAATCTCAGCAGTGGTTAAATTCATTGTAATGAGCCGGGCGTGGTGCCGCACGCTTGTAATCCCAGTACTTTGGGAGGCGGAGACTGGAGGATCTGGGTTCGCGGCCAGCCTCAGCTCTCTCTCTCTCTGTCTCTCTCTCTGTGTCTCCCTGTCTCTCTCTCTCTCTCTCTCTCTCTACTTAGTGAGGCCCTCTGCAACTTCGTGAGACCTGGTTTCAAAATAAAGTATAAAAAATAGGGCCGGGGGTGTAGCGCGGAGGTAGAACATCCCTGGGTTCAATCCCCGGTACCGCAAAAAAAAAAAAATTCATTGTAATGGATTTCTCTGGGTGGTAGCCTTGTCTGGTAGGGTGTGGCTGGAGAAGGTAGGTCCCAAGGCTGAAGATTTGGAGATTATATATGGTTCCTCCTCCCCTTGCTCTCTCTCTCTTGTTTCTGGCCTCCATGATGAGAGAACAAAGCCTGTGCTCTCCCTCTCTCTGTTTTCTGCTGCCACCATTCCCTGCAATCTGCAGTTCCCAGCTTCACATGGACTAAACTCCAATATCTCCAAGGAAAACCATGAGCTAATAAATTATCCTTCCTCTAAGTTATGAGTTCATGTCTTTTAGAATATAGCTGTGAAAATGCTGACTAATACAGAAATTAGTACCAGGAGTAGGGTTGCTATAATATCTAAGTGTGACCATATGTTTTGTGAGTCTTTGAAACTGGTTTGTGAGAGGAAATCAGAAGGGTCACAATGTGGCTAGAAAGGCAGACAGTAGAGACTATGCTCAGGAGACTTTGGAATGCAAAGAGGATTCCATAGGAAAATGAAGTATAGGCCATGTGTGTTACACTTTATGAAAGAACTTATCCAACTTTTGATGTATCCTGAAAGTTTGTGTAAGGCTGAATTTAATGATGGACTTATTAATAAATTGGTGTAAGAAATCTCAGAACAGCAAAATATCCAAACTGCATTATGGATATTGATGTCCATGTACAGGGAATTGTATACTGAATTTCAGGAGAGGAAAGTAAAGCAGAGGCTTGGTAGATTTGCAGTTTGGCCGGAAATGCATGTGTAAAGATGGAGCCCAGAGAGATGGCACATGAAAGAAAGTCAGATGGCTGAAAGGAGTTTGAATTCTTTGATTAGGAACAAAGAAAGGAATGTGACCTTGCTGGAGGCAGGCCCAACACCACCCATCATGGAGACGGCTCTGCCTTGTTCAAGATTGAGGTGAGCCCAGTGGCAATGATTAAAGTGGTTATGGCTATCTTTCCTGCTGGTGGTAGAGCTTGGCACTCACATAATGCTGGCGTTGCTGAAAAAAAAGGGGGTCATGGAGGTTTCCCCCCAGATTTCAAAGGAAGGCCTGGCAAGCCAGGCAATGTGTGGCAGGGAATGAAACACATTCCCCTTCCTCTTACTCCATTCATTGTCAGTCTCTATTGTTTTAATACCACTGTGGTGTTCAGAGAAAGGAGATGTGGATGAAATTTCATCAATTCATGTGACACCATAAGTATGGCATCTGCCCTTCATTCTCCCTCTCCTATTTCTCCTTCTTCATTTTGTTTAAGAATGGGGAGAGTGAGACTGAGAAGTGGGGGGAAATATATAAAGCAGTATCTATGGATTTCAATACATTTACTATCCTCTGCATATACAGTAAAAAAGAGAAACAAAGAAAGAAACAAACAAAATATTAAAACTATCCTAAGAACTAAAGAAAGTGATATCAATTGCTAGACAAATCATCTAAGCTTGCTGAGTCTTAATTACTTCATTTATAGAATTTGAGAATGCACCTATTCCTTAAGGTGTTTTTTATGGTGAATAAATAACATATGTATAACCTCTGACTTACATTAACTAAGTATATTATATCCATTATAATTACCTCAAACATTAAACATTGCTGGTATATTGTGATTCACTATTATATATTCATATAAGACTAACTTTTTCATATCTATTCACACGTGCACAAGCATCTTTCCATCATCCTTAAGAAGCTAAACTTATGCTATATTTCTAATTTTTAACTTTAGTATAAACTCTCTGAATTAATTGTATATTCTATATCTTTGGCTTGTGGAAAGGAAACTAGATTATGGCACATTTAAATTCTAGCAATGTCTTGCCTTTAGCTCTGAGTAAAAATTCAGATTGGGTTAGTGATAACAGAGACATGTGCAATGGTGTATATTTTAATCACTAAAAAGCCTAATTGTTTTCTATAGCATCTTCTTGCCTTTATTACATTGCTCCAGTGTGCAACATAAATGGCACCTGCTTCTATAAAAAGTAAATCTGTATTCAAGAATTAAGATACAAGGATATGTTCAAATTATTAATTTATGGGCTATTCTAAAAATAAGCTATATTCTGGGTACAAGTATAGTGAATGAATTAATCAATATGCAATAAAGACAAATAGCCAGTCTAGCTTTAAGCAGGTGAAAGTATTGCTGAAAATGCAGGACACTGTACCAACTCTACTCCAGTAGCTGAACTCCATGTTAAGTTGTATTAGTAGCACATTTGAACTCTTGTCATAGCAAAGCTGTTATTCTATACCCCAAAAAGAAGAAGATAATGCTTAGTAATCATCTTTTAGTCATATTGCACTCCAGTTAGTGGAGCTGTATTCCATCGCACTACCAGGGAATATTTGAGTTAAAATAATTGTTATATATCCATGGTTTTATCTAAAATGATCAACCAGTCACTGTCAAACACTTTCATAGGAATAGAAATGGCTCACCTACCATCAGTGGTCACTTAAATTTATTTTGCATTCAGCATAGGTAGAGTGCTGATTTACCATATCAGAGTTCTGCATACATTTAACACATGTCAAATGAAAGACAGATAAGAAAGCCTAACATGTTAAGTAATTCATTCATTAATAAATATCAGTGTCCACTAGATGCTAGAATTTTTTTACAAAATTCTGAGAATCAAAAAAAATGAAGACAGCTCAATCTCTGCCTTGCAGAGGATTCAGGAACACATAGTTATGGTATATACATAATGATAATATAAGAATAATTCCATACATACATAAACAACCAAGCATATGCATAATGTTAGTGCAATCTCTTACAATGTCAGTATAAACTATATTGGAATGGAAGAGGAACTATTTAATTTCCTAGAAAGTTCACAGAACGCTCATTTTTGGCAAATGGTAGGTAGGAAGTGCACTAACACACTCTTTAAGGAATATAATTTCTGCTTTGCCACTGTGGCTATTGCCTTTCCTAGTAGTAGTATCTACCTCTATGCATTTACTTAATTTACATAATTTTCTGTATGTGTTTCAATTATTTAATTACTATTAATAATGGCTCTCATCAAGTGCTATACTGTGCTATACACTGTTAGCTTCTTCCCATTTGTCCTTTTGCTTAATTCTTTTGTCATCTACTCAGTGATGACTTTAGCTGTTTTCCCACAATTTGCTTATATGTAAAATGAGTACAGTTCTTCATCTCCTGCCTAACTCAGAGCTTCTATAAGAATTAAATAAGAAGCCTCATTGTAAAGTATCTGGAAACAGTAAAAAATGGCATGCAACTTCAAGTTATCTGCACATTATATTTCTGTAACTGTTCATTCAGCTTTAGAAAGAATTTTTTTGTATATTTGCATCTTGCTTGAAATTTCCTAAAAATTTTTTGATAAATACACATCTCTAGCACTATGTCTTTATCTCTTTCCTCTCTCTCTTTTGTCCTAATCTGAATCAAAGCCTAAATGTCTTCGCTGCTTGTCCCAGGAGTTATAAAATGTCCTATTTTTCTTTTTTTTTTGTATGTGGTACTGGGGATTGAACCTTGAACCCAGGAGCATTCTACCTCCGAGCTACACCCCCAGCCCTACTTTTTAATTTTTTATTTTTGAAACAGGGTCTCACTAAGTTGTGGAGGGCCTCACTAAGTAGCTGAGGCTGGCCTCGAACTCAGATCCTCCTGCCTCAGCCGCCCAAGTACTAGGATTACAAGCGTGCAACACCACAGCTGGCTAAAATGTTTTATTTTCTAATACTCTTAATTTTCTAGGTATTTACCATTAAACTCTCCCCAATGAATGCAAATTTCTTCTCAATATATTCAAACACATCCAAGATTCTACTAAGTCTTCTGGAGGAAGTTTTACCTTGAGTTTTCTGACTTTCTCCAATCAGAACTAGCTAGCTAAATGTTGTGAAGGAATCTCCCTTCACTATCCTCTCTTTCCTCCCCATCTACATCTCTTCTGCATTATCTCTCCTCTTTATTGTATCCCATCTTTTTGTTTCTTGGTTTAATCTTTTTTTGGGTAGACAAATTCTTCTTTCAGTTTCTTAAGAAAAAAATATGGAAGGTAATTATAAGATCTTGAATCATTTCTGTATGATCCAAACAGGCAATCAGTTTTCCTCAGATCTGTGAACATCTACCTTTATTGTTTTCTAGCCTGCAGAGTTGATATGAAAAATTCAAATGGGGTGTGATTCTCGACTCTTTCTATATGCCACTGGATTTTTATTTTTTTAAATTTCTTTCTTTGTTCTCTGGAGGCACGTGGAATTTTGTTACAATTATGTGATTTGGTAAGAATCTTTCTTGTGTTGGACATCAGATTGGTCTTTTAATCTTAAAACATGTTAGCTTCGGTTTTCAACTGTCATATCTCTGCTGATTTCTTCTGCTCATCTTGTTTCTATTCTTTCCTTTCGGTATTCCCATTATTTGGATTTAGATATTGAACTTCCTGGACTGATTTTCTCATTGTCTTTTATTTTCTCAATAATTTTCAATACTAGGTCTCCTTCACATACTTTCTGGAACATACCTTCGGTTTCATCTTCCAACTCTGTTATTTTTGTGACAGGAATATGGTAATGAAAGAGATCATGTGATTATTTTAGTTTTCATATATTTGATTTATTTTAATAGCTTTCATACATTTTCTGAATAGTCCTTTCTTCAATATCATTCCATCTTGCTGTGTGAATATTGAGATAATTTTTTTATTCTCTAACCTTCCTAGTTTCTATGTCTTCTAAGGTATTTTTTCCTACTTGGTTTATTGTCTTTCTATTTTATTTATTTGTTTATTTATTTTTTTTTTTTTGCGGTACCGGGGATAGAACCCAGGTGAGTTCTACCTCCGCGCTACACCCCCGGCCCTATTTTTTTATGCTTTATTTTTGAAAACGGGTCTCACGAAGTTGCGGAGGGCCTCACTAGGTAGAGAGGGAGAGAGAGAGAAAGAGAGAGAGCGAGAGAGCTGAGGCTGGCCACGAACCCGGATCCTCCGGTCTCCGCCTCCCAAAGTACTGGGATTACAAGCGTGCGCCACCACGCCCGGCGTCTTTCTATTTTATATTGGAGGTTATGCTAGAAATATTAAAGACTTAGGCTGCTAAAACACAAGAAATCAATATATTGTGACTTAAATAGCGATACACAGAAATAGTCTTGGAGTGAGAAATTCAAGTGAATGATACAGGTTTGTTCCAAGAAAACACTTGTGGTCCATGGTAATACTCTGCTATCCCCTACAGTTACCTTCTTGTCTTTGTTATTAACACTGAGTCTTATGCACCACAGAAGTTCATGCTCCTTCTTTCAGATAAAGTGAAAGAGAGAAATTCCAGGGCTACGTTTCCTTTGACCCCCCATGAGGCAGATGTTACATGAGTCACTATTACCCACATTTCACTTAGTTCACTTAGTTACCCCTAGCAGCCAGGGAACTCATTTACAAATTTAAGTCCTATTTCCAAGGAACATGGAAAACCAGAATTTGGGGACAACTAGATGTCTTCATACAGAGGTTTTCCTAAACATCTGGAGATCTTTGATTTCCAGCTACGCTTTAGAGTTGGCCACTAAATCCCTGTTGGAGGCTCTGTACTCATGGTAGTGCGTCTCTGTTCCAGTCTTCACTAAAGGTTCAACAAGGCACTGGGCTCTTGTTTGTTTTGATTGGAATCCTTTGGCCTTTCTCTTAGGCTGTCCAAATACTTAAGAACTTTCCTGTTTTCCTGACTGGATTATCATAAATTTTGCTGACTTAGTATAATGACTGAGCCTGTATGAAACTTTCACTTAAATCTTTTTTATTTAGTACTATGTCCCGCCCATAAATGTATCTATATACCTCAGTACATAGGCTTCCCAGAGAACCAAAATCCTGCTTTCTGTAAGAATGGGGGTGGGAAACTGACCCTACTGTGGAGTGTTAGATTATAAGGCCTTCCTCTTCCTGACTTTTAAACCATTCTCCTGCTTTTGTCCTGATCTCATCCTCAATTCAGGCATTTATGTAAATCAGCCAGTTCTTGTCTTTCCCACTGATGAGGTTCAGTGGGTGTGTTTCTTCCACTGATGAGAAGGTGTTGAGAAAGGTATGTTCCACTGGGCCAGCCACCATAGCCCATCTGCTTCCCAGTGCCCCAAAATAGCATTATTCTTCCTTTCTCTATCATCCTCTTTTACTTTATGCATTTGTTTTTTAAAGAGTATCTTTAGTATTATTTTAGTGGAGTTTCAGGATAGAATCTAAGCACGTGTTTTCAATCCACCAAATTTTAATTGGAAGGGAGCAGCAGTATATGAATCATGCATGCCGTGCCACCATTTAAAGCATTCTGGAGACCTCAATTGCCTGAGTTGCAGAATGAAATCCACACTTATTTAATACTGCATGAAGTGGTCTCCGAAACCAGGGTCCAGGTTCTGTGGCTCACTTTCTCTCTAATTGTTTCCCCTCAGTAAAGCTAACTGCCAGCTGGGCAAAATTAATGTCTGCTATTCCCTGAACCTGTTACTCTGCCTCTTTTGTGAGCCATCTCTGGATTACCCATCCCATTTCTTGACCAAATGAAAAAAAGAAAAAATGGTTTGTTTCTCTATTGTTTCTCCCTTAATATAGCAAAATCTGTCATATTAATTTCCTTGATACCATATTGCATTAAATTTAGCTACAATCTATGTGTCAATGCCTCCTTCATCCTGCCCCCCCCATCATTTATGTGCTACAGGCTAAGTTACTGGCCTTTTAATTTTTTAATTAGTTTAACCCCAACTAGTGGCTAGTACAGAGTGTGTGATCCCAGAATATTTGTGGAATTGATTGCAGTGTTCAGTAGATATAGATTGTTTAGAAAGGTGGATAGCTATTTATTTGAGAAATATGTTTTGTATTTATAAAATATTATAAATTATATAATTACATATATTGTATAATTAAGCATATACTTACTGTCTTCTATGTACAGTGCTAAATCCCGAAAAGCAGTCAACCTCCTTGTGATATTTCTCCCTAAGTAGAGTGGAAACTGCAGCCAATATTTCAAGTGACATAAATAATGGCTGAATGTTTTCTTCATGTTCAAAATTGGGTGGTGGACTTTCAAATCTCTCTTCCCCTCTCTCTCTCATACACACATACGCACATACACTCTTACACTGTGTTGGATCAGTTACTCCCAGTTAGTAAAACACTGTATGGAAACAGAATGAGTACTTAACATGAGGCCAAAGAGACAAGGTTTGGAATCTTAGTCTGACACTGACTAGCTGACCACAACTAAGTTTCCTCATCCCCAAACACAGTGATGGTAACACTAACTTTATGATTATTGGGGACTAAATTAAGTTTTAGTCTGATGTTCCTCCACTTTTCTGTACATTCTGTTGTAAGGACAAAGTCTGTTTTATTCATTTCCATATCCCCAGCGTCTAGTGAACTCTTAATAAATATCCACTGCACAAATATGTGAGTGGATGAATTAATTAACACCTCCTATGCTTTAATTTCAAGCATGGCAAAGAGGAAGGATAAATAATTATGCATTTCTTTTCTCTATTTTTCAGTTACTCTTCCTACCTAAACTTTTTTATTACTTTCTACCAAAATACTTTCTTTGTAGCCCTCCCTCTTTCTCCTTTCTTTTCTGTTCTCTCTCCATTTCTCTCTTCCTCTGGACCCCTCCTTCCTCACTCTTTTCTTATTTTCTTTTCTCCCCTTGATTCTGTACAAAATTCTTCTCCAAATATTCCCATTATAGTCTACTCCAAATTAATTGGTCTCTAAAAGACGAGTGAAATAATGAAACATTTTATACATTGTGCCAGTAGGAAAACAGAAGAAATGCTGGAGAGGAAAGTTATTTTTACTATATACATCATATATTAGTGGGAAATTATTCGCTTCTTTTTTTGTTGGTGCATTGTAATTATACATAATAGTGAGGTCCAGAGTGACAAATACATACATGCATGCAGCATTCATTCATTTCTTATATGTGTTAGATGTTATGCTATGATACTAATGTGACATAAAGTTTTACTCCACTGCATGTGTGCCATCTGATTATATATATATATATATATATATTTTTTATATATATTTTTTTTTTTTTTTTTTTTTGCGGTACTGGGGATTGAACCCAGAGGCGTTCTACCTCCGCGCTACGCCCCTGGCCCTATTTTTTATACTTTATTTTGAAACTGGGTCTCACGAAGTTGCGGAGGGCCTCACTAAGTAGAGAGAGAGAGAGACAGAGAGAGAGAGAGAGACAGAGAGAGCTAAGGCTGGCTGCGAACCTGGATCCTCCGGTCTCCACCTCCCAAAGTACTGGGATTACAAGCGTGCGCCACCACGCCCGGCCTCTGATTATATTTTTAACTAATAAAATTATCTTCATTTTTTAAAATAGAAAACAAATACTCTTGAAAAATAGGATCACCAACTTAATTTACCCATCTCCTTTAAGCTTCTCCTTGTATATATTATAGTTCCTAGGCATCCCCTTTTAGCCAGTGCATTATATTTATCAAATAATTTATTCCATGCAGCAATCTTACAGGCTAGATGTGATTCTACTTATGCTGAACAAATGACAAAAATGAGATTCAGGGAGTTTAAAAGTTCCTTGCACAGTGTTTCATTACTAAGTGGTGGAATCGGTATGCAAATTCAGCATTTTCTAGGAAGCTCACGTTCTTTCCACCACACCAGCCTCTCTCTCTTGACAGACTCTCTTGACAAAAAGCAAGCTGGTTCCCTTGACTGAACTTCTCATCTACTCTTGCTTTGGCATAATTATGGTCTGAGTTTCTCAAACACCTGGACAGAAATGTGTTGCCAAGTAACGTAAAAAAATTACATCCCCCATAATTTTCATAATACAGCGCTGTTGATGCAGTTAGCAGCTGTTGCTTTACATGGGGCATGCAGAATAAAGCCAACTGTGGGTAAGCTGGGCCAGTCGTGGGCTGCTATCCGAGATTTTAAAGTCCTCCGTGAATCGATGATCAGAGAGTTTTCTGAGTCTCTGCTCTTTCTTAACATATTGTGTTATATTATTTTGCTATATAGAGAGAATTTTGAGAAGCATTTCCTTAGAAGGAAAGCGCCATGCTTTAAGGACTGTTGTCCTTGTTGTTGTTGTCGTCTAGCCCCTGCCTTTTGATTTCATTTCTGCTGATTTTTTGTGTGTGTGCATGTCTGTGTCATAGAAGAGAATGAAGCCAGGGGTGTTCTACTTCTGAGCTGCACCCCACCCCTTTTATTTATTTTTTTAAATCTTGAAACAGGGTTTCACTAAGCTACCGTGTGCTAACCTTGAACCTGTAATTCTCCTGCCTCAGATTCCCAAGTACTGGGATTACAGATGTAGGTCACTGCACCCAGTACTTTCTACTGATTCTGAATTCCTAATATTTCATATCCATTTTTTTCTTTCCATTCCCACTCCCATACGAAACATTTTAATCACGATGAAAGTTCAATTAGACTTTCCCTTAAAACATTAGTATATAATATTAAGTTGACCTGCATAAAATTGCTCTCTATGTCCCAAACAATCCAACACTGGTTTAACTGTACAGTTTAAGTGGTGTCTCTAAGATCCCAGTAGTCACTTCAAATTCTATATATCAGGAGGAACTTCCTCTTCCTTCTCTTACTGTAAAGAATGGCCAACTAAGAATTAATGTCAAACCTGGCTTATGATTTTATTCCATGTCATACACAGAAACATATTGAGAAATATCCAAATCGAGTTTATGAATTCATATTTAAAGACCCACAGAATATCTTTTCTATATAGCAATAAATGTGTCTTGAATTTTGGATGTTTGCACCTGTTTTGAAATTCTGTTTTTGAAATTTACTGCATGTATTTAGCATCTCTAAAGAGTTCTTGGCAAACATAAACCTGGCTCTTCTGGTTTAAAGTTATGGATGTGGAGGCCACTGTAGGAAAAAAACAAATACAAGTTTTAGCAATTTAATGGGACATCTAAATCTATGTTTTGCATCTCTATAAAATTTTATTAAGCTTCATATTCATTAACCCCCAAATAACTTAAACATACTTCTAGAACTAGAATCCCAGTCCCTAGTTTCATATTTACTTATCAAATATTCTGTCAAGTAGCTGGTAGAGCAGCAGACAGATGAAAAGACAGTATAATAAAAACACCATGAGCACAGAGATATTTATTTCTTGATTGATGAATCTTCTATATCTAGTACCAAATCTGACACATAGTAGGTACTCAATAAACATTTAGGAATGATAGAAATACTTAATATTTCTTCTATTAGGTAATGAAAAAGATCCTCATATACAATTAAAATATTACATAAATACTTCCAAACAACATCATATGAAGCACAAAAACATGCAAATTCATATCTGTACATCTTACACAATTCAAGCTGGGATCTTAGCTTTGTATGGTTCAACATCCTCAGCTTACAGACAAGAAAACAGATTCCAAAAACTTGCCTTACTTTCTCATTTAGTGGCTACAAATAAATGCAAAGGTAGTAACAGCAAACCATTTGTCAAAATGAATTATAGTAAAAGCAACCATTTCTGTAGCACTGACCAGGTGCAAGGCACAGTCCTGGTTAGCAGTTTTAATCCTTCCCAGGACCATATGAGGGTGGGTGCTTTCAAAGTACTCATCTGACAGACGAGAAAAGTAAAAGCCATAGAGATGAAATGACTCCTTCCATGTCGGCAAAGCCAGGAAGTATGGCCCCAAAAACTTTATTCTTAATCACTATCTATACTATCTAAATAAAAATTGAACTGCAGCATATCCCAAATTTAGGGAGAGGCATACAGTGTTTCAGAAATGCCTGATTCCTTTTTTTCTTTTTTTAATGTACTTTTATTGGTGCATCATAATTACACATCATAACGAGGTACGGTGTAATAGGAATATTCATGCACACAACACTTGATGTGTTTCCCTCCAGATCCCACCCCCTTCCCTTTCCCTCCCTGTACATACCATTGAGATTGGTATTGATAATTTTGTATATGTACATAGCATTATTTAAACTGTTACCTTCCCTCTCTCTCCTCCCCTAAGCCCCCTCTATCTCTCCATAGGAGTCTCTACTCCTTCATTTGAGGTCTCTTTTGTTATGCCATTTCTCTCTAGCTTCTACATATGAGAGAAAATATACAACTATTCACTCTCTGAGACTGGCTAATCTCATTAGGACAGACAGTATTCTCTAGTTTCATCCATTTTCCTGCAAGTGACATAATTTTGTTCTTCTTTATGGCTGAGTAAAATTCCATCCTGTGAATCTTCTACAGTTTTGTAATCCCCTAGCAAGAGGGATTAATGAATTTACACAAGTAAGTTCAGGCTGGGCAGCCCAGTTGGATGTGGGAGGAATGTCCATAATCAAGTAACAGAGTTTTGAAGGAGTCCCTCCTGACTCCAAAACATAGTGTTTGTGGCTTCTTTCATTTTGATTTTTTCCCCATCATGATCTTGAGGATCACAAGCCAGAAAGCCAGCAGTTATTCCTGAATTCTGCCTCGGAGTCACTATCCCTGCCTTATATCAGCAATTTGAATATTATAGGCATCCTGTGTACCTGTGAGGGGAAAAAGAGTCTTTTTTTTTGGTATGGTTTTATTCAACTGAAAAACAGATGTGACAGAGCAAATAGCATTCTTTCTCATTCTGGAATCTCCTTTAAAACAAAATTCTCTAGTTCAAAAGCCTAGAGTTAGCAGAGGATCAGACACTTTCCAGGGAAAGTCTTGAAAGATTTTTAAAATAAAAATAAAAAGCATAGTCTTTCTTTGGGGCATGAAAACACCTCTGTTTAAACTGTTTCATAGTAAGCAAAAATATGACTATTTCCATAAGGATGGAAATTGCAACCTAATACAAAGAATTACCATTCATCCAAATACAAGGACATGTTCCCTCTCTGTTTTCTGAAAATGTTCATCATTATTTCTTTGTACAAAACAAAGCAGTTACCCTTCTTTTTCACAAACCAGATATAAGTATGATGTAAGGTTTTCTCTATAAAACTGAAATTCCATATTTATGAGTAATCTTACCAAGCTTTCAAAAAAGGCACTTGAACAAAATCAAATCCAATTACAAAACCAATGGAAAACATTCCTTAACGGCAGAAACACACACACACACACACAAACACACACACACACACACCCTTAGGTTCTTTGATATATTTATAGCTTAAATATGATTGCAATTTTCCTTCCTCCTATTTCATACCTAGACTTAACTCTATTTGGCCATTAACAATGTGCAGGCAGTATCCTCTATATTTCATACCGATCACTAAGATGCTCAAAACTTCCTTATTAATTAAGTAGTTTCTAGAGATGTGATGGCTTTTTATACAGACTCATGACATTAGCACTGTTCCCTGAGGCATTTCTTCCAGGTGCTTGGGGTTCTTTTATCCTCATGTCTGGCTTGAGGCGATGCCTTGGAAGGCAGATGCTATGGCAAGTACAGAGCTCTAGATAAATAGATGATTATGATGATTTTGCTGTAATCAATTAAGCCAGAGATACTTAAGAAACATAGAGGAAACTCCTACAGCTACAACAACAACAACGACAAATGTTTCTTTTTAAGTTTATAAAATACCAAGACTGCTTGGGACACTGTACTTCAACATGTTTTAGCACTTATTGGCATGTGCATAACAGCATAAACAAATACCTGATTTGCATAGTTCATAGTTTCAGGTACCTAATATCAAAATGCCACTGCATAATGAATAGCCATAAAATCTCTGTGGTCTAGAACAACATGCCTTTATTGCCCATATATCTTCATGGCCATGTGGGCAGCTCTGCTGGGCTTTTCTAGGTGCACTTAAATGAAAGGTGGATAGAGGATGGCCTTGGCTGGGATAACATAGGCAACTCACTCTCCTCCCCATATTGCTTATCCCCTAGAAGATTAGTTGAGGGATGTTCTCATGTCAATAGCACAAGAGAGGGCAGGCATGCCCAATCACACAAGAGTTATCCTAGTCTCTGCTTGTGTCACATTGGCTAATATCCCTTGGGCCAAAGCAAGTGACATGACTGAGCACAGAGCCAAAGGGAAGTACCCACTGCCCTGCCCAAAGGGAAACTGCTGCAAAGTCACATGCCCTAAGGATGTATTCAAAGGGGGATGAAGGACTGAGGACATCATAGAGTCTACCACATCCATTGTTCAGAGAGGGAAAACAGTAAGATTCAAATTCTAATCACTGATGAAATTAGAAAACTTCTGGAAAAGGTCAGATGTTATCATTTAGTACTAGACTGAGAGACTAGACTAGTGAATGTCAATATAATGTAAATGTCAGTAGTAGGTTGAGGTCTGAATTCTGTCATTAAGTTGTGGCTCCATATTGATGACTTTTGAGGTGAAATAGGCTGAGTGTAAAAGGGCATAAAAGAACAGTATCGGTAAAGAGGAATAGTACAGAAAATTGATCTCTGTCAAAAATATTTAAATTGGCTTAAGACTGACAGAATTTGATTGAGAGTAAACGCTTTCTGGCCTTGGCCTTCATGCTATTTCTCACATGCTCTGCTCTAGCAAGTTGCCAGCTCAGGCCCTGAGTGCATTCTATTAGCTCAGCCTCCAAAAAACTGCATTCTCTCCTGTCCACACATTCTCTCATTTAATGAAACCTCTGTTTGAGTAAGATCTCCCAGAGGCCTCTCACAGGACCTGCCTGAGTGGAGACTCCCTGCCTGTAGGGGTCAGTCACACGCCCAGCTCAGCTTTCCTCAGAGCCGGACCCCTGGATGAGATAATTGTGCTGTTTATCGGGTATCTCCCTGCTGTCCCACTTTACCCCATGTGATGTAAGGTTCCTGAAGGCAGGGATAATGTCCAATCACTCCTTGCTATTTAGAATAATCTGGGCATGTTCTAGATACTCTCCCCAAGGCTTTTTTTGTTTGTTTGTTTAAAGAACTGACTGATTGGATGAATGAATGAATGAATGAATGAATGAATATTAACTAACTTAAAATGTCCCCTTCACCCTACTAGGTCTTATAACCAGGTCGCTGTTGGGCAGATGTCTTCACTTACTTTTTTTCCTTGAAAAACATGCCCCTTTGGTTTCTATTTTTCCTCAGTGCCATGATTCTTCAGAGCTGTTTTGAAGTTGCCCCTTCCCTTTCATTCACATATATCTCAATTGTTCTCTCCTGGTGCCAAAAGTTAAGATTAAAATGTCATTATTTGCCGGGTGTGGTGGCGCACGCTTGTAATCCCAGTACTTTGGGAGGCGGAGGCCGGAGGATCCGGGTTCGCGGTCAGCCTCAGCTCTCTCTCTCTCTCTCTCTCTTGCTCTCTCTCTCTCTCTCTATTTAGTGAGGCCCTCCGCAACTTCATGAGACCCGGTTCCAAAATAAAGTATAAAAAATAGGGCCGGGGGTGTAGCGCGGAGGTAGAACGTCCCTGGGTTCAATCCCCGGTACCGCAAAAAAAAAAAAATGTCATTATTTAACTCTATATGGTTCTTGGCATAAAATTGAGTTGGTAAGGCAGTTCTAACAAAGTGTGTCTATCTTGAATCATGAGTCATAGACATTTGGTAAAAATAACTGCACACTAAGTTGTTATAGTGACCTATAATATCAATAGTGGCTATACTTCACATAATGTGTTTTATTTTATAGACATTTGAAATTTAAAAATGCAGGATAATGTTCTTTCATTCTAAATACATACAGTGTATTTTCATAAAAGTACATCTTTGTGTGAAAAAAAATGTTTCAGTAAGTTTCACAATGAATTACACTTGGAGCATCTGGCCCACTTAAACATCTTAGAGGTATACAAGAGTAGCATACTAAAAGATCTGAGAAGTCTCTAAGTATAAGAACCAATTTGTTGAAGTCAGAGTTTCCAAACTGATTCAACCACCAATCTTTTCATTGATTCATTTGCTTACTTTCTTAATTTGCCATTTTCTTGTTTGTTTGCTTTTTATATAGCAATTTGCATTTTCAGCAGAATGTATTTTAGAAGAGACTTTTCTAATAGCATATGCCATTTGCATGCTTATAACTTCAGTGCCTTGTTTAAGTATAGTATGATTTTCACTGAAGAGTTCAAGCCCTCATCATGCATTTCCTTTTAAAACACTCCAAATATTAGTTGCTGAAGTGACCAACATAAATCCCACAAAAGTTTAGTATGATAGTCAGCCTTGGAGTCATTCTTAGAGACAGTATTTTAGGTCGATGTAGAGGAGTAGAGTTCAGAGATTAAGTACAGATGTGGCTCAGAGATGCTAAACAGCATGCTGGATAGTCTCCCTGTTCTTGTAGGTCAGCTCTACCTTTCTCCACCTGTCCTCTGTTCTGGGAGGAAGACCTGCATAGACTTCATCAAAGTTACCCTTGTCCTCTGGCTTCTGCCTGGGTTCCCCAATGGGAGACTCTGACAGGAGGAAGGAATTTGGAGTGTGAGGGGGGAGGAGTCCTAGTGAAGAGTTAGCAATGATTTTACAAACAGCCCTTTCAAGTCTCAATTTCTCTCTCTCTCTCTCTCTCTCTCTCTCTCTTTCTCTGATCCAATGACTACTTTTTCCTTTTACCACTTCAGCCAGGACCTCTAATATCCCCCAGATTTTCTAATCCTGGTGTTTAACTCTTTCTCTTTGGCTTGCCTGACTGTACCTTTGACAAATTTCTTTATTAAACCTTCTTAAATCCTCACAGTGCATGAGCATCTCTTTCCTTCTGGAACCATGACTAAAACTAATGACTTGCATAGGATCCCACAACTAAAGAAGAAAGGAGTCATAATTTGAACCCAAGTCTGTCTGATCCAAGGTCTGCTCTCTTTATCATTACTCTAAATTTTATCCAGGCTAAAGATATTGGTATACTGGCAAACTTTTTGAGTTTCTGTTTCCTATTTGATAATATCCACACACAAAAAGAAATACAACCAATAACAATTGGTGAGTAATTACTGTATGCCAAACATTGTTCCATGTCTTTTATAAATATCAAATCCTTTAAACCTCACCATAAGTCTAGGAGGTAGATAGTATTATTGACACTTTTTCCAGATGAAGGAAATAAGACAGGTTACATGGAATTATTGTTCATATATAGCCAGTAAAGGTGATATGAACCTAGCAAGTCTGGGGCAAGGGGCAGATTCCGAATCACTACCATACACTGATCTCAGCACAGTGGAAATCCATAGAAATGCCAGGTTGCTAGTCTGCACGTTTTTCACCATCATACCCCCTTTTCTCTTCCACCAAAGTCCACTGTGTCAATGTCTCAAGTAACTAACATTTTTCAGGTGTTTTTATGTACCTCTCACTATGAAAAACATGCAAATAACAGACTATACAGTTTCCCTAGTCCATTGGGGACTAACGAGGAAAATGATAAATGTACAGGAAAAGTTGAAGCACAGGAGAGTACATTCATGTTATTTTAAAATTTAGTAAAATGTAATGAACAGGGTTTTATCTTTGATCATGGGTAAAGATGTCAAAAAAAGATCATTACCAGATGACATTTAGGCACCTGAATATTTTTGCCAACTGTCATCTTGCTTTCTCTCACCTGTATAAATGGCATTTATTTCTGTTGACATCCTGATTATAATGTTATCACTGCATTTCAGTTATTTCTACTAACCCATGACAGGTCTCTATTCACATGCCGCTCATTTGACATTTATTTGCTTTCCTTAATTTGTGTTTAAATATGAATTTCTAAATTCTGCTTTGATTATATGATATCAGCAGCTTAGCTGATATCATTCGTTACTTCAGAGACAACTCTCAATTGAAAGTAGCTAGTGATATTCATTCACCCCTCCAATAGATTTTAATGGATGCATGAATAATATGGACTGTCTTAGGTAGGATTCTCAAAGTTGAAGTTTGATGGTATCAGAGTCAGTGGCTATAATTCCCTCCCCTCCATACACCTGAGTTGTCAACATACCATGACTTTTTGAATTCTGATATGTGGGAGAAATGAAATACCTATCTTATCTTTTGACAAGAATATCTAGCTTATCTTTTGAAGGTTAATTGGATATGTCAACTTGACTGGGCTACATGATGACCAGATATCTGGTTAAGAGATAATTCTGGATGTGTCTGGGAAGGTGGTTCTAGATGGAATCAGTATTTAGATCAGTATACTGAGTAAACCAGATTGCCTTCCCGAATGAGAATGGGCCTCATCCAACCCATGGAGGAGTTGAACAACATAGAGTCAGAGGAAGGGTGAATTTACCCTCTGCCTGACAATTTAGCTGAGATGCTGGTCTTATGTGGTCCTGATTCTCAGGCTTTCAGACCCAGATAAAAATCTATACCACTGGTTTTGTGGCTCTGAGGTCTTTACACACCACTGCTTTTCCTTTGCCTCTAGTTTACAGATGGAAGATTGTGGGACTTCTCAGTCTCTATAATCTCCCAAATTAATGCCATATAATACATCTCTTTATGTATATATTTGTATATAATATGTATTATATTATCTTATGTTTCTGTTTGTCTGGAGAATCCTAGCACAATTTAATTTAGAATTGACTTTAAAAAGTAGATATATAATGGTTACTATGTCAGGGTGATAATGTGACTAGATATGGAGAAGAGGGAGCAAAGCAGTAACTAGAGCAAGACAAGCTAAAAATGGGTGATGGTACAAAGAAAGAATGCCAAGTTTGGGGCCTGGAGAGATTCTGATACCTGGCTAATGAGAACACCAGGTTCTCCCTCAGCATGGATTTAATTAAATTAGTAGAAAGACCAGTTGAGAAATTTCACTGAGGAGTGTAGTTGGCATACAGCCCAATAAATGCCCAATATATCTCCTTATTATCACTATTAAAACTTTTTGCTGGCAATGTTAACCTAGAATATACCATAAGAATGTTAGGTTGAACAATACAAAAATTGCCATATTCGAGGTGAAAATGATAATATATAATCTATCCCATGTGTTCAACTTAGTATTATTTGTTTTAATTACCATGTAGGAAGATTAAAGATGAGAAAATAGAGGAAGACATCAAGTTTCAGTTGCGTTAAGACTCAGAACTCAACCATCTGGAAGATTATTTCTTGGCCAGAGAAGAAAAGCAGTCATAAGTCGACAGAAGAAAGACAATGGAAACATGGTGGAATTAGATGGAGCACAGTGAACAGAGGACTGAAAAGAGCTCCATGTGTCTCACCTGGTGAGGGGTGAGCAGAGGTGGGCACCATCTTGGACAGCCCATGCCAGGTCTGGTGACTTCCTGGACCTGGCTGGTCTCAGAGACCAACTCTAGCAAAGAAGAATCTTGTTGAGCCAGTGATTGCAGAAAAACATTATCAAAACCAATTGCAAACCACCAAGTGAATTCCTGCAGCTATAGCTGAACTCAGAGAAATGACAAGAACTTCCTGCAGGGACCCAAGGAGCACTCATCAAGAACATGAGTTTACAAAGCATCCCAGTGAAAGCCTGTGTGGCTATAGGAATTTGCATGAGTTTGCAAATCATCCTTGCGGAGGTCAGAGCAGGACTATAGTCAGACACAGTAGAAACATGAATTAGCAAACAGTCTTTAAGGACAATTGGGTGGGTGGGACCTAGGGTTTGCAGTTTGCCTGGACTTAGGGTCAATAGTTTGCCATGCCCGTTCAGGGTCTCCAGCAATTACCACAGGACGACCAGCAGTGGTGTCTGTGAGGAAAAAATAACTAGGCTAACTGTTTACAGCCTCTGAAGGCAATAAACTCATGCCCAGCAGTGTTCGGGTGTCACAAGAACCAAGGCCAGAGGCCAAATAGATCTCATGTGATCTCACCTGCCCAAAGCAGCAGTGATGTCCCTCGGGATAAATAACTGAGCCACCCAAGCCCCAGGCTCAGAATGGTACAATATATTCCTTCCAGAGCATGGGCCTTAAAAGTAAGGAGTCCAGTGGCCAGCAGGGGTTCACATGATTTCAGCTACTGGATGGAAATGCAACATTCTCCCTTCCAGCAGAGTTTGTGCCTGGCAATCACACAGACCAATAACTAACACTTTTCCACATGATCATAACCAACAGAACAGCAGTGGTGTCCCTGGGCCATCAAAACTCAGCCAGCTGGGCCACAAACTGAGAACATAGTAATTCATTTTTTTTTTTTTTTGCAGTATCAGGGATTGAACCCAGGCACGTTCTACGTCTGAACTATACCTCCAGCCCTATTTTTTATCCTTTATTTTGAAACCAGGTCTCACGAAGTTGCAGAGGGCCTCACTAAGTAGCTGAGGCTGGCCATGAACCTGGATCCTCCAGTCTCTGCCTCCCAAGTACTGGGATTACAAGCATGCACCACTATGCCCAGTGGAAAATAGTAATTCTGTCCCTGATAAGCTAAGGCTCAGTGACCAAAGAGATCGGAGGTCATCACTCTGCAGGATGTCATGAGTTTACAACCAGCCAACCAGCAGAGCATCAGTAGTGTCGGTGGGGCATTAAATCCCAACCATCAGGATGCAGACTCTAAACTGAAAAATCATAATCTCTGACCCTGCTGAATTTGTGCCTGGAGATCACAGTGGCCTGCAGCCAATTAAAAACTCCTGTTTTCCCACACTGACTAAAAATTATATCTTGTTAAAGAGGTTGTGAGGGACAAACTCAAAAGTCTGATTATATGAGACAGATTCATTTAGGCAAATATATACCCCCAGCACAGGCCTTATTAGCAATGGATAACAAATAGACATAGGATTCTCACACAAATAGGAAGAGGATGCCAAGGCAATAGATATACAAAGCCGACAATTCTTAAAACATGAGAATGAAGACCAATGAAGAAATAATAAACTCCCACAACTCAACGTGGGAGATCACAATACTGAGCTGCAGAAACTGGCAGAAGGAAAATTGAGAAATTTGATTTTCAATATGATCAAAGGTCTTAGAAAAGAAATCAGAGAAAGTTTATATGTAATGAAAGAACATATGAGTAGAGATATTGAGGCACTAAGTAAGAACCAAAAAGAGACTGTGAGTGAAATTAAGGTGTTAGTATATGAACTAAGAACCTTAACAGAAACCACCTCTCACAGACTAGACCACATGGAAAATAGTCTCACTCTTGGAAGACAGCTCATTCTAAACTGCCCACATCGTCAACAATATAGAGAAGACAATACAACATGACCAGAACATTTTAGAAATTTGGATTAATATGAAATCACCTAACCTATGGATAAGAGGCAATAAAGAAGGTCTAGAAGTACAAACCAAGGGCATTAGAAATCTCTTTAGAAAAATAATATCAGAGAATTTCCCAAACACAAAGAGAGTTGGACAGGAGACATTCAGAACCCCAACAAGACAAGGTCAAGGAAGAACTTCTCACACCACTTAATAATTCAAATGACTAACATAGGGGCCAAGGAAAGAATCTTAAATGCATCTAGAACAAAAGAATGGGTAATATTCAGGGAAAAAAATAATAAGAATCACCCTGGATGTCTCAACCCAAGTCATGAAAGCCAGGAGGGACTGGTATAAGTTACTCCAAATCCTGAAAGAAAAAAAACTTCCAATCAAGACTGCTATACCAGCCAAGATATTATTCAGAATTTATGGGGAAAATAAAACCTTCCAAACAAGCAGAAACTAAAAGGATTAATGACTATCAAGCTGGCACTACAGAAAATACTTAAAGAAATAAAACTCAAAGAAGAAAAAAGAAATAAATACCAGAACCAGAGAAGGGTTCCACCAGATAGGCAACTATATCACACAGAAAATATAATTTGAAATGACAGGAAACAAAAATCATCTATCAATAATAAAATTGAATGTCAAAGGTCTAAACTCCCCAATTAAAAGGGATAGATTGGCAATGTGGATAAAAGAATATAATTCAACTATATGCTACTCAAAAGAAACACACCTTACTGGAAAAGATATACATAGACTAAAGGTGAAAGGATGGAAAAAGTTATACCATGCAAATCGAGACCAATAAAATGCAGGAGTAGCAACACTCATATCTGACAAAACAGAATTTAAGCTATAACTTATCAGAAGAGACAAAGCAGGTCATTTCTTACTAATAAAAAGAAGAATACAACAAAAAAGATGTAATGATAGAAAACATTTATGCCACAAATATGGGCATATCCACTTTTATGAAACAAACTCGTTAGGTCTCAAATTGACCCAAATACAATAATATTGGGAGACTTCAACACATCACTCACACTACTAGATCGATCTTCCAGGCCAAAAATGAATAAAGACTCTTTAGACCTGAAGAACATTATAAACCAAATGGACCTAATAAACATATACAAAATATTCCAATGAACAACATCTAAATACACATTATTCTTAGCTATTCATGGAGCCTTCTCCAAAATAGACCACATTCTGGGCCACACAGCAAGTACCAGCAAATTAAAAAATGTAATGTAATTATTTGCATCTTTTCATATCATAATGGAATGAAAGTAGAAATCAACAACAGGAAGACCAAAAGAAATTACATAAATATAAGGAGACTGAATAATACACTTTTGAATGGGGACTGGATCATAGAAGAATAAGAAGAGAAATAAAAAATTCCTAGAATTAAATGAAATTAGAGACACAACATACCAAAAGATATGGGACACTTTGAAGGTGTTATTAAGAGGAAAAAATAAGCACTGAATGCCCACATAAGGAAAAAAAAAGTCACTAAACAAACAATCTAATGACAGACCATAAAACCCGAAAAATAGGAAAAACTCATCCCAAAGCCAGTAGAAGTCAGGAGATAAGTAAAATCAGAGTAGAAATCAGTGAAATAGAAAACAACAACAACAAAACACAAATGATCAATAAAACAGAAAGCTGGCTCATTGAAAAGATTAACAAGATTGATAAACACTTAGCCAACTCAACCAAAAGAGGGAGTCAACCCAAATTATTAAAACCAGAAATGAAAAAGCAGACATCACCACAGACAGTGCGGAAATCCAGAGGATCATCAGAAACTATTTTGAAAATTTATACTCCAATAAAGTGGAAAGCATAGAAGAAATCAACAGATATCTAGACATATACAACCAAACTAAATTGAACCAAGTGGGTATAGAAAACCTAAACTGACCAATAAGAAGTAAAGCAATAGAATCATCAATAAAAAAAAATTTCTATCAAAGAAAAGCCCAGGTCCAGACATATTCCCTGCTAAATTCTATAAAACCTTTACAGAAGAACTAAACCAAACACTTCATGAAGTGTTCCATGACATCAAAAGAGATGGAATCCTTCCAAACTTCTTTTGTGAGGCCAGTATCACCTTAATATCAAACCAAATAAAGATCCCTCAAGAAGAGAAAATTACAGACTAATATTCTCGAAGAACATAGATGTAAAATTCTAAACAAAATACTAGTGATACACATTCAAAACCATATCAAGAAAATTGTACACTATGACCAAGTTGGTTTCAAGGGATGCAAGGCTCGTTCAACATACACATGTACATACAGCAGCAACATATAAATCAATACATGTCATTCACCACATAAATAGAACTAAGAACAAAAATCACATGATCATTTCAACAGATGCTGAAAAAGCATTTTACAAATTCAAAACTCATTCATGTTAAAAAACATGGTAGAAAATCAGAATAGAAGGAAATTACCTCAACTTCATCAAGGCAATATACAATAAACCCAAAATCAACATCATATTGGATGGGAAAAAAATTGCAGAATTTCCCTTTAAAATCAGGAATAAGACAAAGATGTCCACTATCACAAATCCTTTTCAATATAGTGATAAGGCAAGAGGAGGATATCAAAGGAATTCAAAGAGGAAAAGAAAAACTGAAATTATTTCTATTCACAGGTGACATGACCCTATATTTAGAAGTCCAAAAATTCAAACAAAAGACTTCTAGAGCTGATTAACAAGTTCAGCAAAATAGTCAGATACAAAATCAATCTACAGTAGCTTTTCCATATGCCAACTATGAATTCACTGAAAAAGAAATCCAGAAAAGTTACAATCACAATAACCTCAAAAACAACTAAATACATAGGAAGAAATTTAATCAAAGAGTTTTAAACAGGCCTCTAAAATGAAAACTATAAAACACTAAAGAAATAAATTGAAAAAGATCTTAGAAGATGGAAAGATCTCTGATGCTTTGGAATGGGCAGAAAAAATATTATCAAAATGGTCATTCTACCAAGTGATCTACAGAGTCACTGCAGTCCTTATCAAAATACCAATGTCATTCTTCACAGACCTAAAAAAGTAAATCCTAAATTTTATGTGGAGAAACAAAAGACCCAGAATAGCCAAAGCAATTCTCAGCAATAAGAACCATGCAGGAGGCATCACAATTTCAGACTTCAAAATATACTAGAGGTATAGTAATAAAAACATCATGGTTTTGGCCCCAAAATAGACACATAGGCTGATGGAACAGAATAAAGATACAGAAATAAACATACATACTTACAGCTAATTGATTTTTGACAAGATTCCAGACACATATGTTGGAAAGGAGACCCCTTTTTAACAAATGGTGTTGGGAAAACTGGCTATCCATTTATAGAAAAATGAAATTAAATCTCTATCTCTCTATCTCTCACCTTGCACAAGAGTCAACTCAAGATGGACCAAAGACCTAGAAACTAGACAAGAGACTTTGAAATTATTAGAGGAGGGCATAGGACCAACACTCCAACATATAGACACAGGTAGAAACTTATTCAATAAGACCCAAAGCTCAGGAAATTACCACCCAGGTAAATCCATTACAGTGGATTTATCCACTTCTGGAATTACAACCCTCATGCCTGAATTATTTCAACCCTGAATATTAATAAATGAGCTCTTTGGGATGTGGTAGAAACTTTAGCAGAAAAAACCTAGTTGGAAAGAGTGGGTCCTTGGAGACATGCCCATGGTGACTTTATCTTGTGCCCAGACCCTTCCTCTCTCTCATAATGGATGGCATGAGCTGAACAGCTTTCCTCCATCTTGCCCTTCTGCCACAATTTTCTCCCTCACCTCAAGCCCAAAGCAATGGAGCCAGCTAACCTTGACTGAAACCTCTGAAATCATGAGCCAAACTAAATGTTTCTTCCTCTAAGTTATTTTTCTTAAGTATTTTGTCACAGTGATGAAAAGCTGATTAGCACGAAATGTTACTCCAGTTTAAGCTGGAGGAAAAGTGAATATGCCTCACTTTTTTAGGGATGTTAGTAGCAAAGTTTATTTTAAATTATAAAATATGTATATCTTTCATCTTACAAAGCCAAACCCTAGAAATCTATTTATAGAAATAAAAGCATTAGTACAAATATATGTGTGCATAAGGAAACGTATCATAGCAATGTTAATAGTGCCCACAATATCTGGAAACAAAATACACCATTACTGGGGAAATGCATAAATTACAGTAGATTCATGTCCTGGATAGTACTATACATTCATCAAGAAAAGAATTAGAAATATGTAAGTTTAAAAAGAAAGTGATTTCAGTGCCGGGCGTGGTGGCGCACACTTGTAATCCCAGTACTTTGGGAGGCTGAGACCTGAGGATCCGGGTTCGTGGCCAGCCTCAGCTTGCGCACGCGCATGCATGGGCATGCTCTCTCTCTCTCTCCCTGTCTCCTCTCTCTTTCTACTTAGTGAGGCCCTCCGCAACTTCGTGAGACCCGGTTTCAAAATAAAGTAAAAAAATAGGGCCGGGGGTGTAGTGCGGAGGTAGAACGCCCCTGCATTCAATCCCCGGTACCGCAAAAAAAAAAAAAAATTAAATTAAAAAGGAAGTGATTTCAAAAGGATTAAGTAAGATATATATATAATATCAAAACAAATGTGTGATATCATGACATTTTTACACAGAAGATGACAAGACCCCTTCATATTTAAGCTTAGTGCTCTTCTCAGAGCATGGAGCAATATATACGAAGATATACTCAGGACAGTTTGCATGGTGGGAGTGTAATGTGACTACTGGAAAGTAGAAAGAATGGGAAAAATAAGAAATCAAAGAAAGCATTTCAAAAGACTGCATCAAAAATTAATAAAATGTATATTAGGGTACCAATTAAGTATTCATGTAAACTCATATGTAAAAACATTTTAATTTAAAAATATAAATTTTAATTAGCAAAGTGTTTTGATTAATTCATATATTCATTCAATAACATGCTAAAAATTCTTCTCTCTGATCTTATTATCCCTAGTAATTGAAGTTGAATAATGCCCCAAAATAAAACTAAAGAATATCTCATGTTTTCAGAATACAATGCAGAACATTCAAAAAGTGCCTGATCACTGATTTTCCTATCCTTTAAATATTCACTGAAGTCAGTGGAACATCTCAACAACTTTGGAACAATTTTTTTTTCACTTGCCTTTAGAATTTCAATTTGGCTTTCCATATAGGGAAATTACCTGGGCTACCCTAGACAACTTAAATTTCATGGGTGTTGGTCACCTTCCCGTGGTGCACCTGAGGGGAAAAGAATGACACAGACCCAGAGCAGAGTGAGAGGGGCAAGCCAGGGGACCTCACTCTTTGACGAAGGCCCCGCTGGACATTGGTTCACAGCTTTTATTCATTCTTGAGGGGTAGGTTGAGGTATGGCTGCTGCTGCATACATGCAGAGCTAGGGAGGTAAAATTTAACTAATATACATGCAGTGAGGGCTAGAGTTAAACGTTTAACTTGGGTAGCCCCAGAACAATTGTAGAGAGTCATTGAGATAGTGGTTATCAATAAAACTGCTGAGGATGTGCAGAAGATCCTTGAGACAATGTTTGACGAGTGGGAATATTTAAGAGTAGGTGCCTGCAACAGACACAGGAATGTGTACCTTGGAGAAACAGGATGCTGATCATGGCTTTCCATGATGCTTAGACTTTTTCAAAGTAAATGTTAACCTGCTTCTGCAGTCACATTCTCCAAACATGGGGGCACTTAAGTTGTCTCTTCTAAAAAATAGACCATCAATAAGTCAGCCAAAGCTATGCATCATCTCTGATGAATCAAAGTGTGCTAAGATTCGTGACTCTCATACTAGGGGCTAATTCCATGTCTACCGTGCTGTATTATTAATCTATTCAAAAGTGTCACCAGACAAGAGCTATTTGGAAAAAAAATTAAATCTATTCATAGCCACTATCTTGGTTTAGTAAATCATCCATATTTGGTTTTAATAGACAAATAGTTTTTCCCAGAAACAACCACCAGAGGCTTTTCTGAATGTTTGAGAAAATGAACTCACCTAGAAAGGGCTACACTAACTGCATTTCTCCCAAGTTAAGCACTCTGCATTTTGTCTACCCAATGATTTCTGTTTTCAAAGGTAGATTCAATCTTTGTCTGAAAATGAAGATTTAGATTAATCTATTTTGTGTATTATGAAACTGGATTTCACACTTGCTATACAATTTCAATTTGTCCTAAAGAGGTATAAATTGTGAAATTTACCAATAAAAAAGGTGTGAGGCTTTTCTACTAAGCAAAGGAAAATCACACCTTTCCAGACACATGCAGCAGATGCAACAAACCTCTAAAGACAAAAAAATACACATCCGGAGTTATTGGTAGAATCTTTTGATGTGCACTTGGCTGGTGATGTCTTTACCTTGAAAGATTTTGGCATGATTGCAAAACCTCCACCTCTTCCAGCACAAAGTAAGTGCGATTAGTTTATGACAGAACCCTCAAATGCCACATTGAGATATGAGATGTTTTAGTTAGAGATCCATCAGGTTTTATAATTGTTATTTTTTTCAAATAAATATTGGAAAATAGGCAAGTCTCCTCTGTAACAAGATGTGTTTAGTGGATGGCCATAAATATGTGCTTTTAATATATCTTCACTTATTTTAATGAGAGCATTCAAGTGTAATTAATGACTGGTTTCTATAAATATAGAAACCCAACAGAAAGAGTGGCTGAATGGTTCTAAGCTTATGAGCAGATGTGTCAGTGTTTCAGAGTATACCATATATCACGATGGTCAAAATGGCTTTTTCGCACTCCTCTATTAAGATACTGATTGCTGGGAGAAGTTATCCACAGGGCTATCATACTTCTGCATGTCTTGTGAAGTGAGGACCAACTGATGAATGTTTGTTTAGAGAGAACAGAGATAATGTCTTCCTCTAAGCAAGGCACAAGCATGCTCAGTCCAGTATAACAAAGATGATACCTCTCACTCCAGAACACAGGGAAGTATGCTTTCTGCTCATTTAGAAGACTGCAATTCCCTAAGCTGAAGGCTCCTTTCCTACAATGCAAGCCACTGGATTTGCAGGCAACATCTGGTCCTCTTCACCTTACCCAGTGGAAATTGGGATCAGGAGAAATCAACAGAAAAGTATAGTACTAGTGCCATTGTTAATGAGTAAGCGGTCTTCTACGCAACCGTGAAACTAACTTGCTCACTGGCAAGTAATGGAAAAATCTTAGATATTTCTCAGTTCTTGACATTGATGCTGCTCTTTCAAACTATAAAAGAATATGGCTAAAATTGGTTACTGTATCCTTTATGTCTTTCTGCAGAATTTAGAGTTTCTGCTATGAAGTCTAATTGATACTAAGAATGCATGTTCTTTTCTCATTCTCTAATTCTGGTCTTTCTAACTTGAAACCTTATGATTTTGCCCTAAGTCATAAGGGGCTGAAACTCTTAGTTATTTGATTTTTAAACTTAGAATTTTTATACTTTTTCAACTTAGAATTTAATTTACTGCATCATTAATAAGTTTAAAAGTCAGTGTCAATTAACATAAATAGACAGTAATCATGAAAGTAAATTAAATGACACCAGACGGGAATGTTAGAGTATTACCTAAACAACCTGAATTATCCTTTAGGAAATACTACTCTAGATATTCCCAGCCAATAACGCTGGGAATCCAAGAGGGCTGGGGGAGTCCATCCCAGGAAGATGAAGCTCAGAAAATTCTGAGAAGTAGAGAAACTCTGAGTATCCCTTATCTCCCAGACAACTTATCAGATTGGTTAGGAACCTTACCTGAGGTGGGGAAGGTGTCATTACTCCTTCACAAACACTTGTTTGGAATTGATAAGAACAGGCAGTTTTCCCTCAGGGGCAGTGGAGTATAAACCAGAGAAGAAGAATCCTGAGAAGTAAGGACCTTGTTCTCTCTGTGTCTCTAGTGCTAATGTGACTGGTAGAGCAGAACAGAGGATGACTGAGATGATGCTGGGGTGTGACGTGGAGCAGGGAGGCCAGGCATAGCAGAGGCCAAGCAAAGGGAGCTGCAGCAGGCGCCACCAGCTCAAGGTTTCTCTCTTTATCCTTCCTGATCTCTCTGGAGCAACATTCGGCATACAGTGTCATTGCTTTTAAACCTTGCTTGTGCGACATTACACACACTTGATTCTTCTACTCTTTAGCCGTATTTGTGTGTTCCTTTTGGGTCTAATTTCTCTTCCTTCCACAGATTAAATACAGGCAATCTGAAGTTCCTCAGTTCCCACTGAATATTCCTCTCTACAGCCTGTGTCTTAGAGAACTCATCCTTCTCCCTCCATGCCCATCCTGACTTGAAAAGAATCCCTCTTACTTGAGCTTCCTGGGACATGTGAACCTATTTTACCTATTTTTCAGCATCTCTGTAGAGGATCCTTGGTATCATCCCAAATGTAGCATCTACACAATTGAACTTTTAGTCTCTGATCCACTGTCTCTTAAAATCACATCTACTTCCCTATTTCTACAAAATGGTAACTCTTATTTTTAAGGTGCCAAATTCAACACATCAATCACTCCATTTCTTCTTCCTATCTTAGCAGCTGGCAAGTCTTAGCTTATCTAACTTTATTCTCCATGCATATCTCCATTTTCTGAACCCAAACTCCTCTAGACCCGCACTGTCCAATGCCGTAGACATATGTGACTTAAGCATTTAAAATGTGGCACATTAGGCTAACTGAATTTTTAATTTCATTTTAGACAATTGAGATGTAAACAAAAATGAAAACTATTTCATTAACAAATTTATATCACTTATTGAAGTTATAATACAGATTAGTTACAGTTAATATTAATTAGAAATAATTTTATCCATTTCTTTTTACTACTTTTTAAATATGGCTAAGAAAAAAAAATTAAAAATTTTAAATTAGACACTGTATGTCCATTAAACAGCAATGGTTTAGATCATAACAAGAATAAGTATGATGGGATTAACTGATTTTAAATATTTAATGTGTGCCAAACTACAGGCTAGACATCCTATAAACAGGATCACATGATCTTTAAACTATTTGATACAAACAGCTAATAAAATCCTTCCATTTGACACATGAAAAACAGAACAGAACAAGGAAAGAATATTGCATAAAGTCACAAGGATAATAAGCATAGAGCAAGAATTCAAATCCAGACCTAGAAGCATGGTTCCTCTGCATTTCCACTTGGCCCAGCTGTGTGGGGGCTGCTGCGCACAGGGAATAGCAGAGAGCCCAATGGGCTCCCAGGGAGGCTGTCACTGCCAACTCTGTTTCATGGAGTCCCAGGGCTGTGCCCTGTGGTTTGTCTGGCCAGTCTGCACAGCTGCTTTGGTACATGTGCTCATGATGATATATCTCATGATACTTTCATGCCAGTGTGATCTGCCCCAGCTGTGCAAATCCAGAGCCGTCTACCACCTGGGCTGGGGAAGTGACTCAGTATTGGATCACGAATGCATGCCCAGAGTTCTGGCTGAGACAGCCCTGGCTGACTCCTTCTCAATGTCAGGCATGGCTGCTTTCAGACTTCATCCATCTTCCACCTTGACAGAAACAGGTCAGAGAAGTTGATGGGATTCTCCTGAAATAGGGCTTGCTAGCTTTGTACCTTTGGCTAAGAATAAAGCCAAGTGAAATCTCTTTATGACTCAACCCAAGGAGAATACAATTCATTTGTACTTGGGGTATGGGTGTTAAAATGTCTTAGGGAGTGTCTTTGTCCACCTGTGGGCCAAGGCCAGTCTGTCAAGAAGATGGTTTGTGAAGTTTCAGAGAAGGATGGCCTTTTAGAAACTGTTCCTCACCAGGCTTTCCTAGGTTAAGTTAGGTTCTTTCATCTAAGATGCATGCTTTTTGGACTTTTCTATCTGATAATGAATTAAATTTAAATTAAACATTAAAATTCAAGGGGCACTGATAATCATTTTCAGCTGATGCTTAACAAGATTGCTATGAAAGTAGTCTGGTAAAAATGTGACATGAGACATTCAATTGTGATAACTAATAAAAAGAAATACACTGAAAATGACCAGTATTTACATTTCTCATGACCACATACATGTAAGGTGCTTTATCTATTCATCCCTTTTTATCTGTATTACTATTGCACATTAGGTTTATAGTTATTATACCAGTTTTTTTTTTCTTTTTTTTTTTTGCAGTACCGGGGATTGAACCTAGGGGCGTTCTACCTCCGCGCTACACCCCCGGCCCTATTTTTTATACTTTATTTTGAAACCGGGTCTCACGAAGTTGCGGAGGGCCTCACTAAGTAGAGAGAGAGACACAGGGAGAGAGAGCAAGAGAGATAGCTGAGTCTGGACACGAACCCGGATCCTCCAGTCTCCGCCTCCCAAAGTACTGGGATTATAAGCGTGCTCCACCACACCCGGCTCAATTATGCCAGTTTTAAAAAGGAGATAATGTCATTGAGAAATTTGCCCAAAATCTTACTTTTTAAATGGTACAGCCAAAATCCAAACAACAATTTACTTATCCTAAATCCCAAAGCCCTTTATATATTGTAATAAACTTACATATATATATATATATATATATATATATATATATACATATACATATGTTATTCTTGTAGACCATCCACAGGTATTGGGAAATATTCAAATGTTGACTCAGATTCATTTCTTGTTTGGGGCTTTACCAGTTTATTATATTGTTTTTGGTTTCTTTTCCTTATTCAAGACAAGAAAAAAAAATCTTTATTTCCACTTACTCGTTCATTGTTGATACATTGAACAAATATTTAGTGAGAACCTTTTCTTTATAAGATACTCTGCTGTAAAGATAAGAGAAGCTGAGAGGGGAAGATGGTGATGGAGTAAGGACCCTTAGACAAGCCTGTCTCTAACTCTTCTCGGGGAGCTCAAATTGAGCAGCATTCCACAACCAGACTACCCCCATGGGACGTGGGTACTAAAGACAAAGAAACTCAATAATACCTACAAGACCACCTTTAAACACCCAGGCTGAAAAAGGAAAAAAATAAAAAAAGCAACCAACCAGAGATGCGAGAACAATAGTGTATACCGAGGACCATGCTCCACAGACCGGTGGAAACCTTTGGAAGACCTGAAAAATCATAATCAGCAACCTGAGAACCACTTCACAGACATTGATATCACCACCCAAAGAATCACACAGCCCATGTTGACAGAACAGTGAAGGAAAACCACATTCACGTCCCCCTATATCCCAACCCCTGCTCCACTGGGTGGCCAGCAGCAGAGGAGAGTGCATGAAACCCAGGGAGGTGAGTGCTTAATCCTCACAGGGTAACTGAAAAGAGACCATAAAATGAGGGGGGCACAGACTGTGGCTGCACACTGCACATGAAACTCTGAGGAAAATACCAGATCTGAAAGCTACAGACGAACCCACCCTTCCCTGTGGAGGTTTGGAGTCCCACACTTGCATTGGGATGCACGGGCCTCAGCAGCACTCAGCACCTGTGCAGGGAGACAGAAACACCAGCTCAGGGTCTCACTCACTGCAGGAGACCAATAATTGGGGCTTCAAACTGACATCATTGGTATAGGATACCAAGCAAGTGAGAACACTTGGAACATGCTCAAAAACCTACTGTAATAAGTGGACCCTAAATGGCTGAAAGTATCTACATAGAACCACAAGGGTGGCAGAGCCCAAGTGCAAAATTTATATATATATGCATAGTATATAATTTAGAAAAAAAAATCCGACAGCATGAGTTGGAAATTGAAGAGATCTGGGCCAACATTAAAGAGCAAACCTAAGAATAATAGGCATAGAAGAAGAGATAGAAGCCAAAACCAAAGGAATAAAAAATCTTTTCAGAGAAGTATTATCAGAAAATTACCCAAAAATAGAAAATGAGGTTGACAGCTGGGCGTGGTGGCACACACTTGTAATCCCAGTACTTTGGGAGGCGGAGACCCGAGGATCCAGTTTCGCGGCCAGCCTCAGCTCTCTCTCTCTTGCTCTCTCTCTCTCTCCCTGTCTCTCTCTCTCTTTACCTAGTGAGGCCCTCCGCAACTTCGTGAGACCCGGTTTCAAAATAAAGTATAAAAAAATAGGGCCGGGGGTGTAGCATGGAGGTAGAATGCCCCTGGCTTCAATCCCCAGTACCGCAAAAAAAAAAAAAAAAGAAAATGAGGTTGACACACAGGTACAGGAAACATATAGAACCCCCATTAGACAAGATCAGAGAAAAGGTTCACCACACCACATAATAATCAAATTGACTAATGTAGAGGCCAAGGAGAGAATTTTAAATGCAACGTTAGTAAAAGAACAAATAATGTTCAGAGGCAAGTCAATAAGAATCACTCCAGACTTCTCAAAACAAGTCATGTAAGCCAGGAGGCCCTGGAGCGACATATTCCAAACTCCAAAAGAAAACAACTTCTAGCCAAGACTACTATACCTAGAAAATATATCTTTCAAATCTGATGGAGAAATAAAAATCTTCCTTGACAAACAGAAAATGAAAGGATTTATATCTTCCGATGAAAGGATTTATATCTTCCAAACCAGCACTAGAGAAAATACTCAAAGAGATAAATCACAAAGAAGAAATAAAAAATAAATGCCAGAACCAGAGAAACAATGATTTCCATCAAATGAATAACTAATCAAAGAAGAACAAACACTACCTCAAACAGACATTAAAATGCAAAATGTTAGGAATTAAAAACCATCTCTCAATAATCATGCTGAATATCAATGGCATCTACTCCCCAATCAAAAGACAAAAGGTGACAAAATGGATTAAAAATCATAATCCATCTATATGCTGTCTGCAAGAAATGCACCTTGCAAGTAAAGATACTCACAAACTAAAGGTGAAGGGCTGGAGCAAGGTAATCCATGGAAATGGAACTTGAAGAAAAGCAGGGGTAGCAACTCTCATATCAGACAGACAAAATAGACTTGAAGACTAAACATATCAGAAGAGACAAAGCAGGTCATTTCTTACTGGTAAGAGGAATAACCCAATAAGAGGATATAATGAAAGTCAACATGTATGCCCCAAACATAGGTGCAACCACTTTCAAAAAACAAACTCTTCATGACATTTAGTCTAACATAAATCCCAATACAATAATATCAGGATACTTCAACACTCCTTTCACACCACTAGATCAATCTTCTAGAAAAAAGGTCAGTAAAGATGCCTCAGACCTAAGGAACACCATAAACCAAATGGACCCACTAGACACATTCATAATAGTCCACCCAAGTACAGCTGAATTCATATTCATTTCAGCTGCTCATGGAACCTTCTCCAAAATAGACCATCTCCTGAGCCAGAAAGTGTGTACTAGCAAATTAAAAAAATGTGACATAACCACTGCATCTTTTCAGATCATAATGGAATGAAACTACAAATCAACTGTAAGAAGATCTAGAGAAACTTCATAAACAAGTGCAGACTGAACACCACACTGCTGAATGAGGAATGGGTCACAGAAGAAATAAGAGCAGAAATTAGAAATTTCTAGAAACAAATGAAAATAGATATACCACATATCAAAATATGTGGGGCACTTTGAAGGCAGTATTAAGAGGAAAATCCATAGCACTGAGTGCTCACATAAGAAGAACAGAAAATCACCAAATAAATAACGTAATGACACACCTCAAAGTCCTTGAAAAACTGAAACAGTCTAACCCCAAAGCCAGTAGAAGACAGGAAATTATTAAAATCAGAGCAGAAATCAGTGAAGTAGAGAATAAAAAAAATACAAAAAATCAACAAAAGCAAAAGCTGGTTCCTCAAAAAAATAAACAAGATAGATAAACCACTATCCAGCCTAACCTAAAGAAAGAGAGAATCAACCCAAATTACTAAATTAAGAGGTGAAAAAGGTGATATTACCGCTGAGAGTGTATAAATCCAGAGGATTATCAGAAACTACTTTGAAAAACTATACTCCAACAAAGTGGAAAACCTAGAAGAAATTGACAAATTTCTAGACATGCACAACCTCCTAAGTTGAATCAAGAAAATATACATAATTTAAACCAACCAATAGCAATCAAAGAGATTGATGCAGCAAAAAAGAGCCTACAATCAAAAAAAAAAAAAAACAAAAAAAGCCCAGGTCCAGATGGTTTCCAAGCCGAATTTTATAAAACATTTATAGAAGATTTAATTCCAATACTTCTCAATCTATTCCATGAAATAGAAAGAGACGGGACTCTCCCAAACATATTCAATGATGCCAACATCACATTAACACCAAAACCAAATAAAGACAGCTCAAGAAAAATAAACTACAGACCAATGTTGTTGATGAACTTAGATGCAAAGATTCTAAACAAAATACTAGCAATACACATTCAAAATCACATCAAGAAAATTATACACCATGACGAAGTCAGGTTCATCCCAGGGATGCAAGGCTAGTTCAACATATAAAAAACAATCCATGTAATTCACCACATAAACAGAATTAAGGACAGAAATCACATGATCATTTCAATAGACACTGAAAAAGCATTCAACCAAATACAACACCCATTCATGCTAAAAACACTGCAGAGAATCAGAATAGAAGGAACATACCTCAACATCATAAAGGCAATATTCAGTAGGCCCACAGCCAACATCATGTTGAATGGGGGAAAACTACACAAGATCCCCTTAAAAACAAGAACAAGACACGGATGTCCACTATCTCCACTCCTTTTCAATACAGTACTTGAGACTCTAGGCAGAGCAATAGGGCAAGAAAAGGAAATCAAAGGAGTACAAATAGGAAAAGAAGAGATGAAACTATCTTTTTTTTTGCAGATGACATGATATTATACTTGGAAGACCCAATAAACTCAACCAAAAGTCTTTTAGAACTGATCAACAAATTCATCAAAGTGTCAGGATACAAAATCAATCTTAAAAAAAAAGAAGCTTTTCTGTATGCCAAGCATAAATCCACTGAAAAAGAAATCCAGAAAAACATTCCACTCACAATATTTCCCCCAAAATAAAAAAACTTGGGAATAAACCTAACCAAGGAAGTAAAAGACCTCTACAAGGAAAATTATAAAATATTGAAAAAAGAAATTGAAGAAGATTTTAGAAGATGGAAGGACCTCCCATGTTCTTGGATAGGCAGAATAAATATCATCAAAATGGCTATTCCTCCAAAAGTAATCTAGAGTTAATGCAATACCCATTAAATTACTAAGATCATTCTTCACTGACATAGAAAAATCAGTCCTTAAATTCATTTGGAACAACAAAAAAATCAGAATAGCCAAAGTAGTTTTCAGCAACAAGAACCATTCAGGAGGTATCACAATACCTGACTTCAAACTATAATACAAAGCCATAGTAATAAAAACAGCATGGTATTGGCACAAAAGCAGAAACAGAGACCAATGTAGCAGAACAGAAGACTCCGAACAAAAATCCACACACTTGAAGCCATCGATTTTATACAAAGTGGCCCAAAACCTACACTGGAAAAAAAAAACAGCCAATGGTGCTGACAAAACTAGTTATCCATATGCATAAAAAAGGAAATAAACCCCACTTTCTCACCTTGCGCAAGAGTCATTTCAAGATGAATCAAAGACCTGGAAATCAGACCAGAGACCTTGCAGTTACTTGAAGAGGGCATAGGTCCAACACTTCAACCCATAGGCACAGGTTAAAAACTTCCTCAACAAGACCCCAAAGGCACAAGAAATTAAAAAGAGGATCAATACATGGGATTGCATTAAACTGAAGAGCTTCTGTACAGGAAAGGAAACTATCAAGAACCTCAAGAGAGAGCTGACAGAATGGGAGAAGATTTTTGTCAGCTGCTCCTCTGATAGAGGACTAATATCTAGAATATACAGATAAATCAAGAAATTTGCCACCAAAAAAACAAATAACCCAATCAATAAATAGGCAAGTGAACTAAATAGACAGTTTGCAAAAGAAGAAACACAAAGAGCCAATAATGTATGAAAAAATTCTCAACATCATTAGCAATCAGAGAGATGCAAATAAACACTACCCTGAGATCTCACCTAACCCCAAATAGAATGGCAATCATTAAAAATGCAAACAATAACAAATGCTAGCGAGGATGTGGAGAAGTAGGAACTATAATACATTGTTGGTGGGACTGCAAATTAGTGTAACCACTTTGGAAAACAGTGTGGAGGATCCTCAGAAGAATGGGAATGAACCTATTATATGACCCAGATATACCACTCCTGGGTATCTATGCAAAAGAATGGAAACCAAACTACCAGAGTAATGCATGCATATTTGTTTATAGCTGCACAATTCACAATTGCCAAACTATGGAACCAGATGAGAGGTCCACTGACAGATGAATGGATTATAAAACTACGGGATATGTACACAATGGAATTTTACTCGGCCCTAAAGAAGAACAAAATTACATCATTTTCAGGGAAATAGAAAGAACTGGAGAACATTATGTTACGTGAAATTAGTCAGTCACAAAAAGTGAAAAGTCAGATGTTCTCCCTAATATGCAGAAACTAGGGAGAAAACGGGACATAGGAGGGACTCCAGACAAAGGAGGAGAAACCTTAGATGAATGAAGAAGGCGACCTAACTGAGGGAGATTGGAGGGGGGAAGAGGGAAACACCTCAATGAACATGATGTACATTCACAAACTTATCAAAGTCAATCACTGTGCTGAGCATGGGAAAGAGGGGTGGGGGAGGGAATAGGGCGGGAACAGGGGGAGGGCTCAATGAGTGCTGTGCACCTAACTTCATCAAGATGTATGATTACAATGTACCAAAAAATTAGAAAAAAGTGGGGAAAACAAGCAAACAAACAGAAAAAAAAACCTGTGTTCAGAGAATTCTAATTTAGTCTTGTACAGGAACTAGAAGGCCACACAACATATACCTGGTGACATAGTATTTCAAAGTCACATGACCTTAAGTACAATCTCTTTGCTAATGATTTAAAATGTCTACATCCTACATTGACCTCTTTATTGAAGACCAAACTGATCTATGCAAGTGTCTGCTTGATATCTCCACTTGTACAGGAATTGCAAAGGTTTTGCAAACCTAAAGTGGGTAAGAAAGAACTCTTGATTCTTCATACCTACTCACTCCCCAGGACTATTTCTTTCCTAGTCTTCACAGTCTCTGAAACAGAAATGCCATCCACCTATATGTCCTTACCAAACAAAACACTTGAGTCTATCTTTTACCACTTATAGTCAAAGCCATCAAAATTCCTGCCAGCTTCACCTTCAAACTAGATCCCTAAATCTAACTCCCCGCCATCTCCATTCCTCACACCCCTCTCTGAATTACCATCATCGGAGGAGAGTACTGAACTAGCCTCTTAACTCTTCTAGCTTTTATATTTACTTACAAACCATTAAAATAGAGGTCAAATTTACACTTAGTAGAATAGAAGTACACTAATTTCAAATGTACAATTTAAAAGTTACCAATACGTATATTTTCATTCTTTTAAGATTTCAAATATTTTTGCTATAACATTTATGACCCAGTCTAGTCACCTCCCTGCCTTAGACAACCAGTGTTCTTATTTCTCTCACTATAGATTAATTTGCTTGTTCTTGAGCATATATAAAAGGGACCAGACAGTCTGTACCCTTCTGTAACCCTTCTGTATCAATGTACAGACTTCTTTTTCTCTACATAAAATTTTCAAAATTCACCCATGTTTTTACAGGTATCAGAAGTTGATTCTTTTTACTGCATGGTAAAATTCTATTGGGTAAATGAACAGCAACTTTTATATTCACTACCCTATTGATAACCATTAAGGATTTTTTCCCCAGTTTTATGCTATTTTGAATAAAGGCATAATGAAAATATTAGTATAGTCATAAGTGTGCGCTTAAGGTTTTATTTCTCCTAGAAAATACCTAGGATTAGAAATGCTGAATCCTGTGGTAGGCATATATCAAGCTCTACAAGAAATTGCCAAAAAAATTCTAAAATAATCATATCTCACCAATAATGTATGAGCTACAGTTGTTCCACATTCTTTCCAAAATGTGGTGTTGTTAGTCTTTAATTTTAGGCTACTTTAAAGACTAAAGAAGTGTCTAAATAGATTAGCTCACTAAGATTTTAATTTGTAATTCCCCAATGAGGAAAATATCTGAAATATCTTTTTTATGTACTTCTTAGTAATTTGTATATTTTATTTTTAGAAATGTCCATTCAAATCCTTTGCCTCTTCTTGCTAGGTTGCTTGTCTTTTCATTAATCTATGGAATTTCTTTGTATACTCTGAATTTAAATCCTTCAGGCATATTTATTATAAATGTCTTCTTTCAGTATGTACTTGGCTTTTTAGTTTCTTCATGTCTTTTGAGGAGTGTAGGTTTTTAAATTTAAAAAACAAATTTTTGTACTGGAGATTGAACTCAGGGTCATTCTGCGTCTGAGCTATACCCCCAAACCTATTTCATTTTTTTTATTTTGAAACAGGGTCTCACTAAGTTGTGAAGGGACTTACTGAATTGCTGAGGTTATCCACAAACCTGAAATCATCCTGTCTCAGCATCCCAACTACTAGGATTACAGGCGTGCACTACTGTGTCTGGTCGAGCATAGGTTTTTAATTCAGATAAAGTCTAATTTATTATTTTCTTTTTTTTCTTTTCACTGTTAATGCTTTCTTGTGCATTGTGCAAAAAATCATTGCCTATCTTAAGGTTATAAAGATATTTGTGTGAAGTGAGAAAAAGGTTGTTTTTTTAGGTTCCCCATTCTCTATCCCTTCACAACTCCTTACTCAGCAAATATTGAGTCTTGGAAAGTAGTTTTCTTTCATCATTGAATTGCCTTGAAGTTTTGGTTGAAAATCAGTTGACCAAAAACAAGGACTTTTTCTGATTCTCCATTCTGACACACACTGATTTGTTTATTCATGTGCCAACTTTAGTAGGAATAACTTTATAGCTAGAGTTGAAATCCATAGTATATCTGCCAATTTTGTTCTTTATTTTCAGATTATTTTGCCTATTATATCATTTTTTAATTTTCATATGAAATTTAGAATTAGCTTTTATTTTTTTGGTTCTAGAAATTGAACCCAGAGGCATTCTACCTCTTGGCTATACCCCCAGCCTTTATATTTTTTATATTTTAAACAGGGTCTCCCTAAGTTACTGTGAATCTTACCAAGTTGCTGAGGCTGGCCTGGAACCTGTGATCCTCCTGCATCAACATCTCAAGTACTGTGATTACAGGCATGCACCACCATGCCCAGCTTTGAATTAGCTTTTCAATGTCTGCTGAAAAAAGGTTTTTAAATTTTGATAGGGATTTTGTGAATCTATACATTGATTTTGTTGGGAATACACATCCTCTAGTACAGGAAATATATTTATGTTTCTTTTTCATTGCTTGTTTTATTTCTTCCAGTACCATTATATTGTTTTCTTGGCAGAGGTTTTGCATATTTTTGTTAAATATATTCCTAAGGGTTGACCTCATTTACTGTGATCTTAGTAAATTCTCATGAGTTCTACCAGTCACTTGATATATGCTTAATATTTTCTATGCAAATAATCATTAATTCATGATGTTTTACCTTTTCCTTTCCAATATGTTCATCTATGTTAGTTTTCTAACATTATTATACTAAATACTATCACAAGTACTGTGTTTAATCATGTGGTAGGAATAGATATTCCTGCCTTATTCCCACTGCCACTTAGAAATCATTTGATGTTTCCCCATTAGGGGTGATGTAAACTTTGAATTTGATAATTATCTTTATCTGATTGAAGAGGTCCCCTGTTGTTCTCTTTGCCTTGATATATTTATACACCATAAAAAGTAATAAATTTTGTCAAATATTTATACAATTAGGGTGGTAGGCTTTTCCTCCTTTATTCTTTTGAAGAGTAAACTAAATGTTAAAATAATTGTGTATTCTTTATAATTTTGGATTAAAACACTTGATCATGATATATCCCTTTTAAATAGTCCTCGATTCAATTTGAAAATAACCTTAAAGTATCTCTTTAGTATATATATTTAAAGATGTTATCTGTAGTTGCTTTTTTTCATAATGTCTCTGTGTTTTTCATCTAGGTTATGCTCATTTCATAAAACATGTTGAGAAGTATTTCTTTTTTTTTTTTTGCTGGTACCGGGGATTGAACACAGGGGCATTCTACCTCCGCGCTAACCCCCTGGCCCTATTTTTTATACTTTATTTTGAAACCAGGTCTCACGAAATTGCGAAGGGCCTCACTAAGTAGAGAGAGAGAGAGAGAGAGACAGAGAGCTGAAGCTGGCCGCGAACCCAGATTCTCTAGTCTCCGCCTCCCAAAGTACTGGGATTACAAGCGTGTGCCACCACGCCCGGCTGAGAAGTATTTCTTCCTCTAATTTCTGAAAGAATTTAAGAATGACATTCTTTCTTTCATAAATGTTTGATAGAATTCAACAATAAAGCTACTTAGATCTGATTTTTTCCTTAAGAAGATTTTAAACCTTTCTTTTTCTATTTTTAGCTGGATATTCAAGTTTATTGGCATAAATTTGTTGATATTATTAGAGTGCCTGCATAACCATTAGCATCTTCATACCTTGTGTATCCACTAATCTTTTTTATTCTGATTGGTAACTTTTAATCAGATTTGAAAACTATTGTCTTTCATCATATTAAATATTTTCCTATCTCATTTTCTATCTCTTTTGTTTCAGGAATTACAATTAGATTTAATTTAGTCAGCTTGACATGTTTCAAAGATCATTGAGGGTACTCTCAATTTCTGTATTTTTCAGATTAAAATTTTTTTCTTGACCTGGCTTCGAGATCACATCAAGTTCACTTTCTGTTAGGTTTGTGAAGTGAAATTTTCAATGCATGCATTGTCATTTTCAGGTTTATAATTCTCATTTTTTCTGTTCTTCATGGTTTCTATTATTCCTGGATTCCCCATCAGTTTGCTCATTATGATTTTCTTTTCTTTTATGCCCCAATCATATGTCCCAATTTATATGAACTACTTTAAAATTATTTTCTACTAATTCCAACCTTTGGTCATTGTGATTTCTGTTTCATTGGTTACTTCTAAGACTATGAGCAGAAATTCTATTTCTTTACTGGCTTAGTAATTTGTATTGCATACTGGATATTAGGGATGGTATGTTTTTAGGAACTTTCGATTTTACGTTCCTTTGACATTTTATTCTAGCCAGAAGTTAAATTGCTTATTAGTCATCTTGAATTTTGATTTATGCTTTGTTATGAGAAGTGTGTTCTTGTTTTGCTCTTAGTTAAAAGAGTTTTTACTCTTGTTCTCGTTACGTGTTCTAGTTTTGCTATTTAAAGTGTTTCACAGTTCTACAGCATCATCTGGAGCTCTATGGTGGGACTTCATGTATGCATTTAAATTCTGACACAGGGTTCTAGAAGAAATCCAGATGTTTACCCAGATCCTCTGCTTAAGCTAGATTTAAGCTCTGAACTCAGCGTGCCATGCTATGGGCAGCAGCTGAGCTCTCCACTCAGCGCTTTGAGCCTTGTTTACTGCAGGGCTTGTCGCATTTTCCCCAGGCAGGAACAGTGTTTGGCTCGGCCAAGTCTAATTGAGTTAGAGTTGCAGATTCCAGGACTCACTTTCTGTAGCTCTCAGCCAGGATTACCCTCTCTCCAGTTTCCAGCCTCCCTACCAGCCAAAAACTCCATCCTTCTTACTCCTGGACAATAAAACTGCAGCTTTCCATTTGAGTTCTTGCCAACCTGCACTACACACATCAGAAAGTGGCCCCAAGGGGAAGTGTATGTATGTATATATTTGTATGCACTCCCCTTTTCCGTGTGTGTGTGTGTGTGTGTGTGTTCCTCTTTTCAGAGTCAGTTTCCACATTTTCTAGTTGCTTAGGTTTGCTGTCCTGTACCCTTACTTATTTTCAATATCTTGTCCAAATTTATGATTGTTGTCAAAGGGAATGTCCTGTCATTTCTAGAACCAGGCTCCTTCTAAAATGATTTTTTTAAATGTGGATCATATCATGCACCTTCCCTTCTCAAAACTTACTAATAGAACCTTCTTTCACTTGGAATCGAGTCTTGGCACATGGTCTGTATTAGGGTTCTCAACCTTGGCCTACAACATTTAGCATTTGCATGCAAATACTTATTCTGTAAATTATAAAATGTATGAACTAACAAAAGAAAAGTTGGCTGGCAATATGTAGTATGAAAGAAGTACCAGAAAATCTCAAGGGTAATTCTATTCCTAAGACAAGTATCCAAGCTATAATAAAACAATTCTTTTTAAAAAATTCTCCTTTAGTATCCTTGTCCTGCTTTCATTCTTGTGTGTATATATAAAGTGACAAAAGTCCTGAAATTGATTGAAATCGATGTCACTTTATCACATATTTAACCTCTAAATACCAATTTGGCAACCATATCTCCACCAGACCTCTGGGAAAGACTATATATTTTTCTCATCACGTTTTATCAACCCCTTCCTCTAAGGAAACTGTGCTGGAGATCACATTGAAGAATATTTCCCAATGCCTAACGTGGACCCCAGCACAGGTGGAACAAATCAGACATCAAATGCAAAGAGAGGAAAGCAGAAATATTTTCTTCCAATGCTTGAAAAGTATGAAAAAAATTTTCTGAAAGATCTTTCGCTAGCTTCATAAATAAAATGAGGAGCAGAAAGTTCACATCCTCAACAACAATTATATCTTTAGATGTGAGGAAGTTCTTTGGTATGTTGATGTAAAAATTACTTCTCTGTAACGTTCACCCGTTGGTGCTAGCTCCACTATTTGGAGCAGCACAGATGGCAACTCTTTATGCACATGATCATTTCTCAGTTACATGAGGCCAAAATACCTGTCGGATCTAAGTTTTGTCTTCTCACCCCCCACAGTAACTTTGTCAGGGTTTTTTAAGAGATCCAAAGAGGACATGGATTCTGTATCCTTCACCTTTGTGGCTGCTCTCCTTAGACATGCTTTCAATGGGATCACTTACCCTTAATGCAACCTCTACCACAATCCCCCCGAGGTCTAAATCAGAACACATGTACTCCAAAGGACTGTTGAAGCCATAGCCACCCTTGCAGTGAGGAAAAGTTAATCATCTTTACACTGCACACAAGAAAGTATCAGGAAACACAAAGGTTTTTTTGGTTGGTTTGTTTGTTTGTTTGACTGCGTGCCTTGAAGCCTAACTTTTCCTTCATTTTATCATCTTTTAGAAAGCAATTATCCATATCCCAAATGGAAAGAAAATCACTCAAGAGGATCAAATTGTGGGTTGCCCCGCTGGCTCCTGGTACCCTGATGTCTGAGGATGCGTAACCAAAGTTGGGAATATGAGGAAAACAGCCAAGCCTTGAAATTGACTAATTGCATACATAGGGAAAATGAAGGCACTCCTTCAAGGTCTTTAATGTGTGTTTATTTTACTATTTTTTTAAATGGGAACTGGGGGACTAATCAATGTTTCCATCAGAGAGAAAGTGCCTTTTAAGTGGAAAGCATTTTTCAGAAAACTCCTTCCAACACCAGCACAGATGACATCACTAGAAGAAGGATTGTTTAACCAAAGGGGATCATTATCTGTCATTGGGACTTCTCTTCAGAGAACAAGCAATTAGTCTGTCAAAGATGGACGGAGTCCTTAAAACAAATGTCTCAAAGATGCTTACACCGCCTTTCAGTGTTCCTGACAGAGAGAAAGACTGGTTTACATGTAGAAGTGAGGTTTTGACTGTTTGTTTTCATGAGAAAGAAATAACTAGTCTTTAGAAAATCTTTCATGTCTATTTGGTTTATCTCCAGTCTCATTTTTCAAAATTTTTAGCCAATTGCATAATGCCTATTTTCCCTCAATAACTCAGGATGTTTTGAGGCAAAATTGCAATGCTTTCACTAATATCCATTTTTGTCCAAACATACACCAGGAAAGATGCACAGATCGGCATTAAAATAATATTATATAAGGAAATAGGATCTATCCTATAATGGAGGTTCTGACAATCCTGGCCATCAATTTTAAGATTAATGGCATTGAAGTGATTACATTTGCCCCTGAACTTATAAAGAATGATCGAAAGAAGATAAGTGTAAAAAGAGAAAAGCAGTTCTGCCTACTCAGTTAGAAGCAAATGTTATCTCCATTGAAACTGAATGTAACTCTGGGTGGAACTAATCAGATTTTTCTCAGATTAGCAGTTCTTTGGGTAAACAGACAAAAGGTTACTTTTAAGATAAATGTCCTTAATATCAACTCCACAACATGGTAAACTGGATCTACTGCATTTACTCCCACTAAAAGTATCACAAATGGCCTATGTGGGTTTTACATTAGAAACATAATTTTGAATATTTTGGAAAATGTTTTGCAGTAATTTTCTTCTGTAGTGATGTATCTATTGAAACATGTTCTATACCATTATAAATAGATACAGCAAGTATTTACTTACTTAATTTACCATAAGATTCTATAAAATCATGCTGTGACTTTTTTAAAACCTTTGACTCAAAATAAATATATAGCTCCAACTGGCAAGTTCACAGGTTTTTCTGTCCCACTTGAAATGTTTAAAATAAAATGATACTTCTACTTATAAATTCAAATTGGCCTTTGCCGAGTTTTGACTTTTCCAATCGTCTCCTCTTTGCCCTGTCTGGTAAACACAAACTGCGAAACCTAATTTGTTATGTATCTGTCCCCATGCGTGTGTGTGTGTGTGCTCATGCGAGTGCTTGTGTGTGTAGGTGTGTGTGTGCATGTTATATTACAGGCACATGTGCAATATCTATACAAACACATATATAAAAATATATATGAACATAAATATGTATACATAAATGCACACACTGTAAAGTATTATTCGGTCTGATTTTTAAAATTTTATGTAGAGAGTAAAATATAGACTCCCTTGAGTGATTTCCTTTTTTCACTTTAATATAATTTTGAAACTTCTAAATTATTCATACTCAAATGTAAAGCTACAATGTATATATTTTACGTGCTGCATAGGATTCCAATTTGGAATACACCAAAACTTAATTATTTATTCCCATTTTGGCGAACATTCTAATTTTTTTTCCAAATTTCCCCTTCCTCAAATAACATTCCAATAATATCTCCGTACATGTACCCGATGCACAAGTGTCAGACTTTTCCTGGGTCACTGGATACCAAAAGTGTGAATTGTGGATATGTGAGGAACCTGAGCCCTTCCCAGGGTATCTGCAAGGTCAAAATCTTTCCAAAATCATACTGAGACTTTGTGTCTTCATTTTTATGCATTTAGGTATGCATATTGGGGTTTTCTGAAGGCCGCTGACATGTGCTGTCATTATTCTGATGGCTAATAGAATATATACTTGTGTATTCTTATATTTTTAAGATTTCTCAGTTTTAATATCCAGTATGATATTACCAATATATAGAATCTGCACAAAAAAGAAATGTTTGGAGCACTCAGAAATTTTTAAGAATGTGAAGTCCTCCTAAGATCAAAACTTTTAAAAACTACTAAGAGAAGAAGTACATATTCAGAAATATTTAGAAATAAAGATTTTTTATATTATTGTTAAAGTACCCTCCAATATATTTGTACAACTTTACATCCCCATAAAAAAAATTCTCTTTACCTTGTCTCCTTACTTGGTATTATAAGACTGATTAATTTTTGCGGAAATAATAGGAGCAAAAACCCCAAAGACTTATTTTTCATTAAATTTTTATACTTTTATTGGTGCATTATAATCTCACATCATAATGTAGTTCATAGTGATATTGACATACAGGCACATAACACTTCATGGGCTTTCTCCCCAGCTCCTTCCTCTCTCCCTCCCTTCCCCATACAGGATACTGAAATTGACATTGGTATTCTCACATATGTACATAATATCAGTGGAAGTTAATCTTTCATTGATTCTCCCTCTCCCCACTGCCTTCCCCTAGACCACCCCCATCTCCAACTCCCTGGCTCCATTGGAGTTTCTCCTCCATTATCTAAAGTCCCTGCTTATATCTCAGTTACTCCCTAGCTTCCACATATGAAAGGAAACATATGACCCTTCACTTTCTGTGACTGGCTAACCTCACTTAACATAATGTCCTCCATTCATTTTCCTGCAAATGACATAATTTTGTTCTTCTTGATCACTGAGTAGAATTCCATTGTGTGTCTATCCCATAATTTGTAATCCATTCATCTGTTGATGGACACCTAGGTTGGTTCCATAATTTGGCTATTGTGAATTGTGTGGCTATAAACATTTAATTTTAATTATTTAATATTAAAGACAAGTAGACATAATATAATATCTTTATGTCCAAGCCCATATTTTTATACATTTACTCTATTTTCCTAACAAACTTAAAAGCATATATATAAAGGAGGCAAAAGTACTTTTAGGGAAAGACTTGCTAACTTGCTAATCATGTTTTTCTTTAATATTTAACAATTAAAATAAAATGTCCTCTGACGTCTGAAATGTTCTGGAAGTCTTCATGTTGCCTGCATTTGAATTAAGTGCAAATAACACGAATTCTTCAGAATGTCTCTTTTTAAAATAAATTCTTAATAGGTAAATGTGGGAATTTAAATTCCCATACTCTTTCTTCAAAGAATTTTCTTGAATTTTTACATACTTTTATTGTATTGTAATTATACATCATAATGAGATTCACAGTGAATGAACATACATGCACACAGCACGCCATGTTTTCCTCGGGATCCCAGCCCGCTCCCTTCCTCTTCCCATAAAAATATCAAAACTGGTATTAATAACTTTATATATGAATATAGCATCATTTGATCTGTTTCCTTCATCAATTCTTCTTTTCTCCCTCCCCCTTCCCTCCCCAAATTCCCTTCTCCTATTCTACTGATATCTCTCCTCATTTATCTGAAATTCCTTTTGTTTCCAATTTCTCTCTAGCTTCCACACATGAAAGAAAATATTCAACCCTTGACTTCCTGTGACTGCTAATGTCTTTTATCATAATATTCTCTGGTTTCATTCATTTTTCTGAAAATCAACATAATTTTTTTTCTTTATGGGTGAGTAAAATTCCATTGTGTGAATATACTTTTGTAATACATCTATGATTTGGCTGTTGTGAATTGTTATAAATGTGGGTATGAATGTATCACTATATTATTCTGACTTCAATTCCTTTGGAATAATACCTAGGAATGGGTATAATACCCAGAGTGGGCAGGGGGAGAATTTCCTTGAAAAGACCTCCAGATATGGGCAGAAATAGGAGGATTGTTTGCAGCCAACAACTGGCAATTGAATATCCCAAGCATTTATCTCAAGGATGCAATGAATAATAAATGCTCTTTAAAGAAATTATAGGCTATAAAAAGTACATTTCCTATCTGTTTTCAGAGGCAATTTCTGCTTTAAATTAAAGCATAATAATGTCCTTAAAAGATGAGATTTGGAATTTTTAAAATCTATTAACAAAGATTAACATAAAAGAGGAATAAAAAATTACCTTCTGTTCCACAAGCATTTATTAGGTACCAATCATGGTTCTTGTTAAATGGTGGGCAGTTGAATTTTTATGCATTCAAAATACAAGTATAACTGATGGGTTACAAATGTGATTTAAAAGAACATATTCTATCCCTTTCTATGCCCAGTCTTATGAAATTACTTTTTTTCAAACATACAATACTTTTTTCTAATTCATTATTTTTGCCTGCTATGTGGTCATTATTCCCCTTTCTCAACACTAACCCACTTTTGAATCATTTCTTTGCAATTTTCTCAAAACAGGTTGAACATTGCCCAACTAATAATATTTTTCTCATTTTCCTTGACTCTTCTACTTGTTCTCACATTCATCATTTTCTAAGATTTTTTTTATCTTGTGTTGCATTTCTCTCTGAGGCCTGAAAACAAGTACTTCCAGAAGGATTAGATTGTGTTAAAACTCCATCAAAGTAACCTCTCTCTTTTTTCTTTTGACAAGGTATTTAGTCTATACACACAAAACAAAATTCAATTTATAAAAAGGCACTCTAAGCAGGGTGTGGTAGTGCATGCTTGTAATCCTAGTATTTGGGAGACTGAGACAGGAGGATTGCAGGTTTGCGGCCAGCCTCAGCAACTTAATGAAGCCCTTTGTAACTTAATGAGGCCCTGTTTCAAAAAAAACATAGGGCTGGGGGTATAGCTCAGAGGTAGAATGCCACCAGGTTCAATCCACAATACAAAGAAAAGGGGGGACTCTAAATCAAATCTAGCAGGAAGAAAGAATCTCACTTAAATGCAAAAAGAAATGCAAGCAAACAAAAACTTGTGTAAACACATTTGTGTAAATGATGGGAGGAATTTCCCTCCACCACATCCCATCTTATCCACCTCTTTCTGAATGAAGACACTAATCAAAATAACTTAGTTGAAGCCAGAGCCATTTCTTGTGTAAACGATAGCAAGGCATTAAAAATTATGTAGTATGATAATTTATAAAAGTACTACTTTCTGTTTTGTTCTCACTGTAATGGGGATCTTAGTGAAAAGGAAAAGAAAGGACAGGAAAGGAAAGGAAAGGGGAAAAGGAAAATTTCTTCCTTTCCTAGCTAGAAGGGTATTTGTGTTTAAAAATTTGCTTTATATCAGTATCTCTTTTGAGAAATTAGGCTGCACCATAATTATAAGGTCATAAATAAGGTTTCTGCTCTGTTTAAAAGAGAAAAGGGATCCTATATGAAGAAAGATGACTTCCCAAAGATAGAAAATGTGATACCATTAAGAGAACAGATCCCTCAAGGAGTAGAGATGTATGCACTGAGAAGCAGGTGACAGGAAGTTGGAGATTTTGTGTTACAACTTAGATGTCTTCATCAAAACCTTTGAATCCAAAGTCAGCACAGAAGAAAAAAAGAAAGAAAGGAAAGAAGAAAGAAAGAAAAAGAAAGAAAGAAAGAAGAAAGAAAGAAAGAAAGAAAGAGAATCTCAATTATTTAAACAAAGAATGATAAACACAAATCAGAAGCAAAAAACAAAGTAGCCGAAGGGATGGAAGACCAAATACCCTTTCCGAAAAATTGGGCTTGCTTAGACCAAAGATGATATGCATCAGGTTAATTTGATTAATTTTTTTTGCCTTCTTTCCTGACATTTCTTTCATCTGTGCACTAAAGAGCAAATGTCCATCATTCACACCTGGCTCAGGTGTGTGATGCTGCCAGCAGCACAGTAAAATAGAGAATAAACAAACATATTCAACACAGGAGTGGGAAGCCATCATTTCTAATGACATGGCCAGACCCTTACTCTCTGGGCAACTCTTCTTTCTTCAGTATGAGTGTGGACTCTGGAAAGCATGATTAGTGGTCAAGTTATTCATTCATTAGATCCTCAATTGTTCCAAAGCCTGCAATTCTCATTTGGGGATCCACCCTACCCATGATGCCCTCAACATTCCTCTCTGCTTAACTAAATTTTAGTCAGGTTTCTTCCTGAACTCTCTTTTCTTAGAGCATTTACTTTAGAAAACTTTTAATTGTACATTCTTTATCCCTTTGTGAGCCTTGAGGAATAGGATCCTTCCACCAGCCTCTTGCCACTTTTACGACCCAGGAATGTCTTTCTCAAGGACCAGAGAGCCATTCTTTTACAAGACAATCATTTTAATCACCAAGAAAGCTAGAGTCCCTGTCTCCCAATTTCTCTGGGAGGGTAGGATCCTACCTTCTTGTAAGAGCCAACTATCAACACATATTGCCTAACCGCACTGACCAGCCACTCCAGTGTTCTCTTTTCTGGTAGACTACTTCAGCACTTAAAAAAACATTCCTTCCTTTTTTATTTTCCCAGAAGAGTTGAGTTCAATCTCTCTCCCTATTGCAATAATCATGAATGAAGTCTTTCTTGTCTGCTTAACAGCATCTGCTACAATTTTTCTTTGAAAGCCCCTCTCTTTCAAATGGTAAAGGCTGCATTGAGCTATTTCAGAGGAGATTGAGTAACGGAGAGATGGACTACAGGTCCTGGTTATATTATTTAAGCATTCTATCAATCCATGGCCAAAGCAAGCACTCCTCCTGGACTTTTTTTTTAATTGGTGCATTGTAATTATACATCATGATGAGATTAAGAGTGATACAGGCATACATGCACTCAGTACTTGGTGAGACCTCCCCCAGTTCCCAACCCACTCCCTCCTCCTCCCCACCTCTTTGTGAGACATTGTGATCGGCATTGATAAATTTGTGTATGTATGTATGTACATCATGTTCGTTGAAGTAAGTTTTCACAAGTAAAAGTCAATCTATTCTGTCTTTTTCTGAATCCAGTTATGGCTAAGAGGTTTTGTGTATGGGTTTATTATTTTTTTCTTGTCTTTTCTTTTACATCTACAACACAAGGCATCCAAATTGTTGTAGTTGGCCAACAAGTTAAAAAAATAGCAAAACCACAGTTCTTACTTGTAAAGAGATTAAAAATAAAAATTTGTACTGGCAGAGTCAAGTGTACCCCAGTTCATGGATCCAGAGACTGTCCTCACCATCACCCCACAGAAACCTCTCTAGTCTCTTCTAATGATGAAGCAGGAGAAACGTTAACTCCATCTAACTGGTGCCCAGGATATTTCTTGAGCCTGGATGACTTTGGAGGAATGCAGAGCGAGAACAATTTCTGAGGTCCCAGGGAGTTGGAGTTCTAGCACTGCAACTTAGAAGACTTGATCAAACCCTTTGGATCCAAAGTTAGCACAGAAAATAGTTTTTTACCAAGAAGGATTGAGTTTCAGGCTGTGAGCCTTGAAGAACAGGGTGTTTTGGAGATGGATATGGTAATAAGAAGGAAGGAAGACCTTCCAAAGTGTCCTTCTCATAGTGTCTCAGCTTATAGATGTCATCTCTTGTGGCATTCAAGAGAAAAGACCATGCTATCCTTCTTCCTAATTCCCTAATATGATTTCCCTGAATCTCTCATAAGAAATTGGCATAACTTTTATGGCTTGCTCAATCTGACCTGTGCGTTGCTAGAAGTCATGAAGAAATAGGCGGTGTGGCCATTTTTTCCTAATTGCTTCAGGATGGGGAGGAGTAGATCATGAAGGAGACTGAGGATCATCTGTTTGGAGGAGTAATAAAATTGTGAGCAACCCATAAGAATTTGGAGAGTATATAAATATGTGTGACCTTATAGGAGAGTCATGGAGAGACCACAAATGAACATGACAATAAAACCAAATATCTGGTTCTCCTATGAGTTAGCAATTGAGGGATGCAGAAAGAAATCTTACTTTCTGTATTATAACTATAGGAGAGTTTGAAGGAGATCAGAGCAAATAAACAGGATGTGAATATTTGAACCAAGTAATTTTGGCCTAAATGGACAGCATAATATGTCACAAGAAAAATAAAATATCATTGTTTATTATCTCCTTGATAAAATGGGTAATTTTTATATCATCTCATCCAATTAACCTGTCCTCATAACACACGGAAAGTGAAAAATTCATGTAGTAATTTTGTCTGAGGTTTCCTAGCATCCTAGTTAAATTGTAATTTATAAGGTAAGCAATACCCTAGTTTCTTGTACCCTATAAAAACAAACTTAGCACACTCTAATTTAATTCTCCCTATTTCTGGTGATTTTTTTTCTAAGCCTCTAAATGCAGTGTAAAATTATTTTTTAAAATAGAGGGCAAAAAAAACTGCTGTAAGGAAAAAGAAAGCCCCTCTGCCACTCTACCCCCTTCAAAAAAGCTCCTCCTACAGCTTTCTTATAGATAGCTTTAAATTAGCAAACAGCACAACATGTCAGTGACGTTGAAACTAAAATTTTAAAAAGCAGGCCTAAGAATGCTCATATTTAATTATGGCTCCACGTAATTAAGTGTGGCAATCTGGTGATAAAACCTTTAAGTAATGACTCATAAAGAGATAAAAATGGAGCATGTGTTTAATCAGTTCACAGCCTTCCTCAGAAGCTGGCACTGCTCAGGTGCTAATGAGACACCTGTTGCTGGGGACACCAGAGAGAGAATGCAAATCAGTCAGGGGACAGGGAAGAGGAGCTTACTGCTGCTGGAGGCAGGTAGCTTTGCCAAGATGACTGGCAGGAGGCTTGGGCTCTGATAAGATATTTAAATAAAAGCACACAAGCTATTCAGGATTTGTGTTAAGTGGGGAAGGGGGCGGGAAACAGAAAGAAAAAGAAAACATATCTTCCTGCATTTCTGTTATACATTGTGGAACAATTTTTTAATTTTTAGGCCACAATGAAATCAAGTCTTCAATTACTGGCATATGTAAAATGCTTTTCTTCATAGTCTTTCAAGCAATTGTGTTGTGTTGCATTCATAAACATTATTTATACTGTGTGTCTGTGTTTCACTTCTTTCTGCAATTTTAAGAAGTTATTTTCTCTATTCTTCAAAAATGAATACTGAACCATTTGCATGTGGTAGGATGATAGAAAAAGACACTTGCCTTCCTGTATGAGTTGGCACCTTTTTCTAGGGAGGTCATCTGTCACCTCAAGTAGATATGGTATGCATTACTCCCATCCCAGCAAGAATAAATGAGATGTTATTATCTGGTTTCCTATGGAGCCTTAACGATGGATTAGCATTTGACAAGCCCAATGGCCAATGATGAGAAATGAAGTCAGACCCTCACTCCTGAAAGGTGAGGGCTGTGTTTGCAAGCACTTCCGTCCCTAGAGGGCTTTAGAGTTGTCACAGAACAACCTCCTTCACTCTTAAAATTATTCTCCATGGCCTATTCAACCTTTGGCTAGGAGCAGAAACCACCACCAAGGAGCTATTTGGCACTGAGTTTAAATAAACACATGCTATATTAAAACAGGCTTTAACAACATCTCAGAAGGATGCTTTGCTATTTCTGGAAATGGAAATTGCTGAAGAGCTTCATGGAGAGTCAGAAGTTTGGAGATTTGAAGTTTGAGTAAAATATACAGACTTTTTTTAAACATAGGCAGAGGAAATAAAGCTAAATAATAAGGGAAAGCAATGAATAGTCCTTTTCTGAGGCAAGACAGGTATAATACTATGTGCAGAAGGAAGAATAGTGGTCGAAAGCTTACACTGGCTAGACATAAGTTGGAGTAGTGACACGCTGATAATACTTTGACATTGATCATTTGCGATGCCAATTTGGTTAACATAAACAGGCATGTGTCATATCCCAGTGCAAGGAATTCAAACAACTTCAAAAAAGAATGCTTGTTCTAAATGTAGTGCTTTTGTAGCCAAATTAAATGGGAAGCTCTCAAATGCCACAACTGATATCCCAAGTTGCAAAAGCCCAAGAGAGAGTATCAGTAGAGAAGGTGAATTACTGTCTCATAGATGATCTATGATTACTAAATCCACCAGATAATTACTCAACCCCCTATTTAATTTTGATTTTCTGAGTATGTGTTGCTTGATGAAAATATTTCAAATGTCTACATTATTAAAAATAAAATGAATAAAGTACTTATTGCCTGCATAAACCCTGGAAGTAATAACTTCAGAAAACAATAACTTCATATTCTAAATAACTTACTTTCATACTCCATAGTAGAAGTGGTTTAGGTTCTAACTTATCAAAGTTTGTGAAAATTTACACTAAATAATTTACATAACAATTTTTAGAAAAAAACTCATTGTGTAAAAAGAAACATCATTCTAAATGGACATCATAAATATTACTCTTAAATATCTCAAAATGTCATAGTAATTTTATATTTTGCATTATTATATTCTTATGTTAATAAATTTAACTGCTACAAATGAATTTCATAAGTGGATTTTAGAAACGACTTTCTGCCCATGCCAACTTAAATGAAACAGCCATATAGAAAACCGCGAGTATTAGCAGACAAGCTTTGTGAAAAGGGCTAAGGTAGGGATTAAAAGTAAGTATTGAGGGTCAAAGGAAGAAGAGGATGGAGTACATGGTCATTAGTTTATAAACAAACTACCCCTTTATAAGGAGGTTTGCTTGAGGTTGCAAACTTTAAATTTCACAGAATTGAAATTAAATTAAATTAATTTACTCTGAAATTAAGAAAAGGAAAACAATTAATATTTTTATCAGAAAAGAATATATATATTTGAGAATGTCTGTGTCAAATCTGAATCCCTTTGCTGGTATCTTCCAGCCTTGCCTCACCTTGACCAGGGGGCGCTGACTGGCCTTTGCCAGAGGTTGGTCTGCCCGGGTAAGAAGCGCTGTCTAGGACACCCAGTTCTATTTGTTGCAATTCTGTTCAAGGGACTACCACCTTTTGGTACAAAGGGCATCTGTGGAAAAGGGGTTCTTTGAGATGCATGCTCTTCTTTGGGGTATGCTGGAAGAAGATGAGGGCGGTTGCTGAAAGGATTGCTTTTATTGAATTTCTGTTTTCACTGTGTCTCGGATTTTCACATTGCAAATTTTGATTTGTACTTTTTCAAAGTCTGGTTGCATAATCTCTCATTTCTTGTTTCAGTTGACGACGGTTGCTCAGGCACTCTCCCTCGTTAAAGTTTATATTTCAATGATCCTTTTGGCTACACTTCATAGAAGTTTGTCCTTCCTCATTAAAAGCATGCACTTTTTATTGTTATATCTTCCTCACATTAATTGTATTGTCACGTACTCTTAGTTTGTAATGGTTGATGTAGGCTAATGAGCAGCTAAACCTTAATATAAAGTGTAGAATAAACTATTAAGTTTCTAAACATAATTCGTTACTATTTCTATTAGAGATATTATAGATTTTTCTCCTTTATCATCTCTTCACATGAAGCCTATTCTTTTTCTCTTCAGATCACTCATGGTTTATATAGATGTAATGAGAATTTTGTTTCTTTTTGAAACCAAGACCTTTACCAAATAATGACCCCATTTACCAATATAACTTACTGAAAACATTATAATAAAAGTCTAGAAACCTTTTTCTAAATTTTTAGGAAAAGTTTCAAATCTTGCTTCTGATACATTTATATGAAACAAAAATAGCATTTTTATCTCTTTTTATTATGTTTCATTTTTCAATAAGTAAATGATTTATAAACTGAATTTCTCCCAGCCCATTAATCCTCAATTGACTAATTTAGTTTATCATGTATGGACTGTTTGTTTACCTGTTTATAATTCTTAATTGATCTATCTTAACTGATACTTAGGAAAGCAAATAATTACAGAAAGGTCATTTACTAGAATCTCTAGTTACTATTTTGGTGTCATCCATAGATAGTTGGCCCCTGCTCACATCTTAGAATTACTCATGCATACTTGTGGAAATAGAGCCATGAAATGGACACATTACTGTTTTTATTGTTGGTATCTTTTGAGTCCCTCTCTTTCCTTTGTCTCTACCTTATTAAAGGCAAAAATATAAATATTTTCATTGACCAAGGATGTGATGGAGAAACTATTTCCTGCAGATTATGGAATTCTTTTATGGTTCAAAAATGTTTTATTCATGCTAACTCTTTGAATAGCTTTTGCAGGTTTTTTTATTAGTAGGCTATAAATGAAAATCATTGTTTAGCATTGTAGTTCTGACATAATTAAGCTCCTCTTCTTCAAGAATCCTGCTTCACAGAATGAAGTGCTTCATCAAGTTATGTTTTGACTACTTTATATTTAAGCCGCAAACTGAAGAACAGATTTAGAATTTCATTTGGCACGTGAATGGGTTTCCTTTCTCTAAACAGTAAATGACAAGCACTCCTTGGCTATCATTATCCCAAGTTTGGTGGACAGGCCTCTCTCTTGGTCAGCCTGCCAAGCTACATTTGTTTTTCCAGGTATTTGACTCACCATATTAAGGTGTTGCCTGTGTGTTCAGACCAAAGTTAGTTAGTGATTTTTAGTCACTTAATACCTTGTTAGATGCTTGCAATAATAATTACTCAACTGCAAGTCTGTCTTCTTTATTAATAACTTTGACAGTCTTTGACACAATCTTTAAATCCTGAATAAGATACATTATAAATAAAGATATGTATGAAAATATTCTTGCCTGTGTGTGTGTGAAGTTTCTGAGTAAATTCATTAGAATTCCAAAACTGGAAGAAGACTAATTCATTTCTGCTAATGAGATAGCCCGTCATATTTTGAATTTTCTGGTGACAGAGTGCTAACTTATCAGGACAGGACTGGGATCCTTTTTGTGTGAATCTAGATAACCATTTCAACCACAAAGATTTGTTCTCTTAATATTGGTGGGAATTAGAGGAGGGATATGGAAATTGTGTGTGTGTGTGTGTGTGTGTGTGTGTGTGTGTGAGAGAGAGAGAGAGAGAGAGAGAGAGTTTAGTAGATGTATGCCTTCTCTATCCTTTTTTTTTTGTGTGTGTGTGTGTGTGTGATACAGAGAAAGGCAGGAGGATTGAGAAAAATCACCATAGGTGGGAATGTTTATACAGATTCTTGGTAAAGTATCAGAAAATTATTTCCAAAAGCAATTTGGGGAAATGATAGGTTTCATTTTTGTTCTCAATGTGCATTAAGCATTACTGTATCTGGAACCACTAGCACATAGAATGTGTGAAATAAACTACAGTTGAATATATTAATGAGATGTGGAGGGGTAAGGCATGTCTGGTTGAGAAAAAAAGGTGGGGGTATGTGTGCTGGGAAATGGTGAATAATCCCCTATGACTGACATATGAAAAGAGGGAAGGCTTAAAGACAGGTGAAGCTGAAACAGCAGGAAGTCAAGTCCAGATCCCTGGGCGCTTCCATTCCCATGCTAAGCTGCCACATCTTGTCTCTACTCAAACATAGAACAACTCCATAGCCAGCATTGCTTAGAAAGATGACTCCTCACATTTTAGGAAAGAAACAATGTTTGCACAGTAAAAGAGAGTTTGCAAAGGTAAGAGATGAAATCATTAACTACATCCATGCCTGTTTTCCTGCTTTATCTTAATCTCTTTCCCTCCTCCTGTACTCTTTCCTTTATTTTTTATTTTTTTTGTCTTTTACTTTCCAAATGACTAAAGGGAAAATTACATGTCTGTGTACCTTCTGGAATCCCAGACCCAGGTAGCTGAGTGTTTGTATGAAACAGTTTCTGAACAAACTGAAAGAAAGGAAAGAGTACGGAGGGGAGGGGAGAATTCTGATGACATTCCTCACTTCTAGCAGCACACTCCTCTTAAATCTCCTGCTCTCCTTCCCAGTGCTCTTACTCTGTACCTCCACCAAGCCCTCTCCTTCTTTATCACATTCTCCACAATTTACACCTCAACCCCTTCAGCTGAAAACCTCTCCTGGCCCTCTCCCTGCCCTCTCCCTTCTCTACTCTCCTATTAGGCCAACATAAGCCCTCGCTGCCCCTCCAGTGACTGGGTTCCTTCTGACGTCCATCTCCATTTCTCCATCATAAAACTCTAGAAACTTCTCTGGCAAGGATCAGATGATCTTTAACAGTTGGGAAAATTGATGAGAAAGAACATTCTCCAACTATGGGCTTTTGAGGAGAGCTTAGAATTTTTATACATGAATTAAGATTCAATGCTGTGGTGGTTTAGTTTAAAAAAAATAAATTTCTTATTCCCCCTGAGACTTATTTGAGCCTTTATGGCCCTTCTTTTTCTGCTTGAAATAACACCAGACTGGAGAAATACTGATATGTGACTTTTGCCAAGACTTGGGTTAGGATACAATTAAGTGAAAAAAAAAATTACTGGGTTACATATCTGTATTGTTGCTCAGTTTATTATGTTTAATCTGTAGAGGGATTTTCAGTGACTATTTATGAAAATAAAATTACTTAAAATGGTGTTAAAATGAACATCCATATCCATGATTTTGATGTTCTTCATAAGCTGAGAAAAGTTGAGCCTTATGAGTAATTGAATGAGACTCCAGAGACTTATATAGATGATGGCTTCATAAAGTGGTTTGGATGATGACCCAGGTGGAAGGCTGCCTCCAATTCTGGGCCCATTATGGCTCAGGGGCAATGATAATGTGCACATAAAAGCTACAGATTGGTCCAGAATGGGTACTATAAAGGGAGCCTATTCCTAATCATGTCACCATTTCGTGTCTGCTGGCTTGGATTACAGCCTGGATGTTCAAAGGCAAGACTATAAATGGAAAATATTGAAAAGTATGTCATCGTAAGCCAGAGTCATCTTTTAAAAAAAGATAAAAAGATCAGCTCAATCCCCAACATCAAATGGCTTCCTAGGCATTTAAGAAAAGACCCTTCAACCTGGGCAGAAGACTTGGCTCTTGTCTTCCTCTCCAGAGCCACCGTCTCCAGGTCTCTGTCTCTACACCCACCAGTTCCACACAGCCTCTTCTCTTGCCCTGTTGACTGCCAAGCTCATTCCTACTTTATGACCCTCTGCTGCATTTCATCTGTCTATTTGGAATTCTCTTTCACATGATCTTCCCAGGGGATGGTTGGTTTTATCATTAGCATCTCCACTACTTTTATTATCTGCTTAGCACTTAGCATTGTCAAATATTTTGGTCTCTCTCTCTCCCCTCTCCCTCTCTCCCTCTCTCTCTCTCTCTCTCTCTCTCTCTCTCTCTCTCTTTCTCTCTCTGTCTCTCTCTCCCCTCCCCTCCCCTTCCCTACCTCTCCCTCTCTTCCCTATACCCCTTCATCCATAAACCTACCTCTTCTTCCATCCCTGCATCTATCTCACTCATGATCAAAAATTTTTAAAAAAAACAGAAAAAAGTAGCAGTCTTCCAGGAATACATGCCCTTTCCTTCATTTCTGCATGAGTCTGATCATGTAAAAACTGATCAAACAAGACATTTGGATGTTTTTTAATATGCTCTAAACTCTAAGTGGGACATGTGAGCATTGCGGTTTTATCTTGTTCTCCCTGGAGCAGTGCAGCAAAGCTGTGCCAACAAGTGAATTCCCCGAACTGACCCTGACATTTCTTTCTAAACCTCTGTTCTCTCAGGGTGTCAAAGGAACTGCACAGATGCCTTGACCTAAGACAGTCAGAGTGAGGGACTGGTCCAGCCCTGGGGGCTCAGTCCAGGAATGGTTTAATCCTTACAAGCTACTGCAGGTGTTTTGTTAGGTGTTTCTTTAAATCTCTGTGATGACTAGGACAGCTTGGCTTGCCCACTGAGGAAGCATCTGTCTATTTATCTAGGAGAAGATGCTAAGGATATTAGTGTCAGTCTCATTTTCAATCTTCCTTCATCTGAATTTGCAGGAAGACATGCTTATGAGCAGACCTAAAAATCGGTGAGAATCAAACTCAAGATAAAATCATGAATATATCAGGACAAGAGCCAGATTGGTATTATGGCTGCTTTTCATTTTGCTCTGTTAATTAATATGTTTTCTATATTGCACAATAAATTCGGTAGAGGATGCAATACACACACACAAATATTTTAATTGATAGAGTTACAACCCAGAAAATTGAGAAAAATAGAATAAAGATCATTTAAAATTTCCTTTATTAATTCATCCAGTCTTAGCAATTTTTTCTACCAGTTATTTTTTTTTTTTTTTTAGTGCTGGAGATCAAATCCAGGTCCTTACACATATCACACATGCAAAGCAAGCACTCTACCACTGAGCTATACCTCCAGTCTTTCTACCAGTATTTTTTTAATCCAGTAACTTTGTAAGAGTATGTGTGTCTATGTGTGCACTTGGAAACTTTAAAAAATATTAGCTTCATGTTCCAAGTATCTTTTAGTATTTTGCTTTTTTATTTAAAAAAAAAGTTACTAGGGATTGAACCCAGAGGAATTCTAACTCTGAGCTATACTCCCATCCCTTTTTATTATTTGTTTTGAAACACAGTCCTGCTAGGTTGCTGAGATCCTCAGTAAGTTGCTAAAGCTATCCTTGAACCTGTGATCCTCCTGTTTCAGCCTCTCAAGTACTGGGATTACAGGCACACATCACTATCCCCAGACTAAGAATTTAATTACTACCATTTTTAAGGACTTCAATATTTCTTCAAGAGAGTAAGTTATAGTTTTCATTTCCATGCATTGTTTCATATCTAAAGTCTTCTAAATTTTTTACTAGTCAGGTTCTTTACTAAACTTAATGGCTACTAATAACATTTAAATGTATAGGAAATATTAGATCTAAGGCCAATATTTATTTGAAAAACCAGGAAATTCATTGATCATTGAAATTTAAGTAATAATCCATTTTGCTACAAAAGCATGCAGAATTGTTCTAAAATCAAAATGTTATAATACAACAGTATATAAAAAAGGAAGAAAGATTTTTAAAGAAAAATTACTATTCCAGCTTTTTCAGAAAAAGTAGATGCATTTTACAAAAGTCTCTTCTTATGTTTAAGGAATTGTGAGACATTTAATACATCATAGTCTCAAATATGTTTTTGATTAAGGAAGATAAAATGATCAAGTCAACATATTGCTAGTGCTTATCCACCCTCAAGAACAAAAATAGTTAAAACCCAGGTCACTCTCAGCAGACAGCATTTTCACTTTCTTAATTGAATTTATCATGATCATTTCCTGTGAGTTTCGGTGAAGTCTGGAACTCAACATTCTGGAACTCCTACGATTTGGAGCAACATTGGGTCTGCACATTCCCTTTGTAACAAACTGTTGGAGCTGAATGGGGACTGCCCCTTAGAAGTCCTGTTTGCCATAACCCCTAACTTCCACATGCATCCTTCATGCTCTTCATTGGGACCTTGGATAGTCTCCACAGTCCCAATTTTGCAATGGAGAAAATGGATACAGAGAGAAATTAATTGGACTTGTCAAAAACTTAGTCATGGGCAGAGCCAAGCTACATTTCAAATTCAAAAGTCTCCTAATTTAATGATCTATTTACTTAACACTTTATTATTCAGGCATAAAATCCATTATTTTAAATGTGTATTTTTTGAGTATGTGCTATGTGTCGGGCCCTTTTCTAGGTGTAAGAGGGACAGTGATGAACAAGACAGGAATCCTTGCCCCTTTGGAGCTTGGATCGTACAGATGGATATAGAAGAAGAAATAATGCACAAATAGTCATTTCTGAAGAGAATAAGCCTGTGTTCAAGGTAGGTGAGAAATTGAAGCCTGCCTCATGCCAGGAAAGGTTAACATAGTGGAAGAGGAGGGCATGTCCAGGAGGTGATTCTGAGAGTAAGAGAGGTGATGGAAGATATAGGGGAGGAAAAGTGCCACCTTCCCTCACTCATAAGTGTCCCACCAACACTCCTATAACCACAGACAGGTAAACAGAGAAAGCATTACAGATGTGTTTAATCAAAGTGTTATGAGGCATGGGAGCTTTCAGAAATAAAGGCCCAAAGATCTAGAGAAAACTCTATTTTATGCTTTGATTTGATGAGGTATGGACTGCCAAGGAGAAACATGATTGAACAAAAAGGGCTAGACCTCCTGATCAGAGAGTGATAGGGGAAGCCCAGCAACCTGTCTTCAGGTTCTCCTGGGCCTCTCTGCCTCACATTCCTTCCTGTTGGCTATAGGGCAGGATCCCTTCAGGAACAAGGGTCTTATGATCAACTATTGGGCAAGGTAGGTCAGAGAATTTCTTTCTGGCCAGCTCCTACACATAAAGGTGGGTGAAGGTTAGGGTAATATTTCTAGGTTTTATTGCTGGCTTTCAGGGACCAGGTGCTCCCAGTTTCTGCCATCCACCTGGAGGAAGAGGAATTCTAGTTTCTGTGATCTTCTTTTGTGGGATAAAAAGGAGGAGAAAAAGAAGAGGAGGAGAAGGTCAGAAAGAGATTTTGCTTCTGTGGTTCTTCAGTTCAAAGAACTCAACATGTCCAAGATGCATACTGTCATAGCTTGAATTTCAAATATTCCCCAGACCTCATGCAGTAGACAAGGCAGCTGTGATGGAGGTGGGACTTGGTTGCTGTGGAGGGGTCCCTGGGGGCATGGTCAGGTAGTTTGTGTGTTCTGGCTCACCCCTAATGCAGTGTGTGTCTCTCTAACCCTATTTTGCTCTATGTCCCTGCCACAATGTCCTGAGGACCTGAAGCTCCATCTCCTACTTGGAAGCCAGCCCATGTCAGGTGTCTGAGTCACAGTGGTGAGAATGCTCACTGGGACACAGACTCTAGAGTACTGGCTTCTGGGGTCCAACACAGAAGAGAGTGGTATGTTGAGATGAGTGATTTTTTGTGGGCCAGAAAAAATTACTTTTTTCAAAGAAAAGGAGTGGGTAAGGTAGGTGTCAAAAAGCAAGGAAGTTAAGAGTAAGATTCCTAGAAGCCTCATTGGCCAGACAGGTTTGGGTAGCCCCTTTGCCTTTTGCTGCCCTGTCTGGAAGTAGTGAGTATAATTGTGCATTACTTCCCAAAGCGTGATCTTGAAGAGCAAATCTTCCAGAGGTTCACCAATCGCAGCACGTTATCAGTAATGGTATCTTAACAATCCAATGTTGCTGTTAGTGATAGTGTAGCAATCTAATGAAATGATCAGCAAAACAGGACTCTGTGCCCAAACAAGGTGGTTGAATAAAATGAGTACAGATCACACAATTATAGATAAGATCTGTCAAAATTAATATATGCAGTTAGAACTAAAGGTAATTATTTCTTTTACCTTGAGGGTAGATAGTGACTTGGATACCAACATGGGTGTTGGTAATGTTTTGTTCTTTCATGTGGGTATGATTTCCATAGATATATTTGGGGTTTTTTTGAAAAATTCTTTAGGCTATACATGTAAGATATTGGTGCTGTTTTGTAGCTATGTTATTCTTCAGTTTAAAAAAACAAGTTTAGAGCTGTGCGTGGTGGCGCACGCTTGTAATCTCAGTACTTGGGAGGCTGAGACAGGAGGGTCTGGGTTCACGGCCAGCCTCAGCTACTTAGTGAGGCCTTCTGCAACTTAGTGAGACCCTGTTTCAAAATAAAAAGAAAAAAAAATAGGGCTGGGGGTGTAGCTCGGAGGTAGAAGCCCCTGGGTTCAATCCCCAGTACCACAAAAAAAAACAAGTTTAAAAAATAAATGAAATAAAAACTGAAAATAAGTTATACAGACATTACTGGAATAAAAAATATTCTCAGAAGGAAGGAAACTTTTCAAATGAGGCTTAAAGTTTCAAATGAGGAAACTTTAAGGAGGCTCTAAAAGAATTGACTGAAATTCCATAAATGGAGACAGAGAGTAAGGTTACCCAATTTAAGAGATCAGCATCAGCACAGAGGTCAAGCACAAAAATGGTCGGTGCACAAAAATGGTCGGTGCACAAAAATGGTCGGTGCTCAAGAAAGAGTCAGGATAAGCTTCCCAGGTGACTTGGCCGCTTTGGGACCTCCTAACCCAGAGCCTGCAAGGGTCCTTACCTAGGATGCATTTGTCCAAGCACCCAACTTTTTATCAGTCTTTTTTCTTTTCTGTTGCTGTTGTTTTAATCCTTTATGTACACTTATCCTCGAACAGCAGTTCTCTAATTCGAGCCTGACTCGGATCACTAGGAGGACCGCGAAAGCAGATGCCTGGGCCCTACACACACTGAGGATGGGGTTTGGATAGGGTCTGTGAATTTGTATTTCTAGCAAGTTCCCAGGTTGGACTGATGCTGTAGGTTTAGAGACCATATTTGGAGAACTACTGTCGAGATGAATATTCTTTCTTTCCTACTTTATCTAGCTGCATTTTGTTTTCTGACTCATAAGAAAATTGATGAATTTCCAGATTTCAAGTGACCTTAAAGAGAAGTCAATCTAGTCCCCACCAAGTTTTGATCCTATGGTCTACCTTGACAGAGCTCCCTTCTCCTCTTTTGTATTTATTGAATTCTTTTTTTTAGTATTTTTTATTTATTGCATTTATTGGTGCATCATAGTTATACGTTTTGATAAGTGTCAGGGTATCAGAAGCATGCATGCACACATTGCTTATTGAATTTTTAATGATCCCTTAGAGCCTATTTCAAATCGCATAAAGCTTCTGCCATGGGACATAATTCCCTGATCTTCTCCGTCCTGTCATGTCTGGAGTACTTATCATAGATGCATAGATAATATTGAGCACCTTGCTTTTATATAATATTTGTGTATCCTTCCTCTACCTGACTATATTTTAATCTAATCCATACACCCACCACAAAGACACACACACACACACAAGTTTTCAGTAAACTTCCTCTACATGTCCACTGGGTTCTGGCCATGCAGTTAGTCTTGTTGTTTACAACACTTTTAATTTTTCACAATAGCTTTTAATACCACTTCAGGTTCACATGTCCCCCAGAGCTAAGCAAAATGACTTTCATATAGTAGACTTTGGATACCAGAGGGCAGAGACATATTTGTGTTTATGTTGAATTCCCAGAACCGATTACAGTATCTAGCACATATTTTATGCTTGAAAAATATTCACTGAATGAATGAATGATGCAGAGTCTATCCTGTCTGTCACAGTACTGAATATATAATATATCTCTAAACATGCAACTTGTCGTTGATATTAGAAACTAGTGCTAATGTAAATAAGAATTTACTTAAATTGCCTTTTCTATTCAACTCAAATCATCTAATGCTATTTAAAGTACACCTACAGCTCAGCCAAGCATTATCATTTTAATCTTCCTAAATTCAACTACCACTTTAATGTTAAGGACCAGATTCAATCCTTATGTAAGTTTCTGGTTTGAATCACATAATTCTCCCACCTATCCTCCCCCAGACATTTTATCTTTTAGAATTGTATTTTTGAGTGCTTTACAAGAGAGGGAAAAAAATCAAAAGTAACTCTTTTGCCTTGGTGCAAAAATGCTTCACTTCCAATGATTGTGGCAGCAGCTTGTTGACAGTACGAAAATAGAACGAGCAAGAGCAGAGCTTCCAGATGCCGCTCATGATAAAATCCCACACAGGGCTACTCGCCGGCCTTTCCTTTCAGGTGTTGCCCTGCTATTCTTCATGGATTTTCTTCTCACTGTCTGTAACACCTGTACCCCATGTTCAGCCCTAAGAACAAGCTGCGGCAGGAGGTCAGCATTAACTCATTTGATTAACAGAATATTTATCGAATATGTTATATATGCCAGGCATAATTCTATGTGCTGGGGATATGGTACTGAAAAAGATAGACAAGGTTCTGACATCATGAACTTTCTATTCTAGTGAAGAAACAGACAACTGTGTGTGTGTGTGTGTGTGTGTGTGTGTGTGTGTGTGTGTGTGTAATTTATAATGTATTATTAATACATAAATGGATAACTTTATACAATGACATGTGCTTTAGGTAATGGCGAATATGATGGAGAGAAAAAAAAAGGACCAGTGATGGAGAATATTACAGTGAGATACTTTATTTATGTGTTACTAGGGATTAAACCCAGGGTACCTCTGAGCTACACTCCAGCCCTTTTTTTTTTAATTTGTTGTTTTGAAACAGGGTCTCGCTAGGTTACTGAGAGTCTTGCTACTTTCTAAGGCTGTCCTCGAACCTGCGATCCTACTGTCTCAGCCTCCCAAGTGCTGGGATTACAGGTGTGTGCTACCATGACTGGCAGTATGAGCTGCTTCAGATTGTGTGGACAAGGATGGCCACTTGGGAAAGGTAACATTTGATCTGAGAAGTTAATGTCAAGAAAATCTCTCCCATCCAGGATACAGGGATGACTACTATAGGAGAGAGAGAGAGAGAGAGAGAGAGAGAGAGAGAGAGAGAGAGAGTAAATACAAAATCTTCCAGAAAATCATGAGAGTTTACAGAATGCTCTACTCTAACATTACTGGAAAATTTCTAAGAAACTTTACTCTTTTACAAATCAGACTAAAAATGTAATTACTCAATGAGAGAAAAGAAGTGAGGGGATAAACATTTCAGACCTGCAACAACAGAGTTATTTTTAAATAATTCCAGTAATGAAGGTGTTTTTAAATCTCAAAGCAGGGATGGCATTCAAAATATTTAACACCCAAGCAGAATGGATGCTGGCAGGGATGCTGCTTGGTCGTCAACTCCAGGAATATTGCTGTAAACATAACATCAATAAGTAATACAGCACTGGTTGGAAATTGTTCTGCAAAAGAGTAATAGCTTGTTGTATCCTATTAGCATCAGAGCTACTCTCGTCAGCACCATGGTGTTCAAAGTTCTTTGTCACTCGTATCACCCATTGCTATAAAGAAAAAAGCCATCCAGAAGCGAACCCAGTTCACAGGTTGCCCATTTCCCTACTCACAGTATGAGGCCCCCTCAATAGTAGTTCCATGTGGGAATTCCCAAAATTGTCTGGATATTGCAAATTGCATCCTTTCATAATCAATTCCCTTATTGCCAATTTTGTTACCAAATCACATTATTTATTCATCCTCTTATGTTCCTATTATGGGGCAGATTCTCTACTGGGAACTAGGTTTGGAGTAGTGAACAAAATATCCTACAGGTCTTGTATATATGGACTTATTAGAGTGAAGGAGACCAACAGTCAACAAGATAAGGGAAGGAACTGCACAGAAGTTTATGTCGTGATCCGCAGGAACTGAGCGCAGGAATGGTTAGTGAGAGATTAAAACTTGAGATAGGGTGACTTTGGTGAAAGTGTGAGTTTGGAACCAAGACACACAAGGAAATGAGGACTCTAGCCGCACATGTTTATGGGGGGAATGTTTCAGGCAGAGGGTATGGTAAGTGCCATGTCACCAAGTGAGACAAGTTTGCCAGTGTAGGAAGATCAGCAGGAGACGATCTGCCACAGCAACAATGAGGTAGCACAGCACGATGTTATCCCAGTGTGACTCTGGATGGAGTTTTGTGCAGTTTGGAGCCATGAGTTTGTCTCTGCCTACGCCCCCACCCCAACTCTTTTTTTTTTTTTAAGAATCAGGGTCAATCATAAAGAAACTGATGTATCTTTATGAATCTTTCTACATTTCTTAAATATATCTGGGATTGTTCTTGGTTTCCAAGGATGTTAGCTAGAAGATATGGTTTGTATAATCTTATGTGTCTATTCTTATTTCCTTGATTTGAGCATTTCACCAGGCATTATGCTATCTATTTAAGGAAACACTTGATCCAGGCAAGAATTCTGAGTAAGACTAAAATTCTAACTCAAAATTGTAACAGTTATTCTTTTCAGATTCTTTTCATAGTATAGAATTTAGAGAAACATAGAAATTCTAAAAACTAAGCCGGTGGTGCACGCTTGTAATCCTAGTACTTGGGAGGCTGAGACCGGAGGGTCGGGGTTCACGGCCAGCCTCAGCTAGTTAGTGAGGCCCTCCGCAACTTACTGAGACCTTGTTTCAAGATAATTAAAAAATAGGGCTGGAGGTGTAGCTCGGAGGTGGAATGGCCCTGGGTTCAATCCCCAGTACCACACAAAAAAAAAAGAAGTTCTAAGAACTCTAAGAGGTACCCTTCATATATTATAAACATTGACAGACTTCTTTTGCAGTCAATGTGAATGAGATCTGTCTGCAGGAGACATGGGGTATGGACTCACTGTCTTCTCTCCTATAGAGGACTGACCTCTTTGGAAGAAGCCGAAAGAGATTTGGCCAAATGGCAATCCCATAGAATATAATGACAGAAATAATATGGAACAGAAGAAAAGTTAACTGAACTAAGTAATAATAATAATTATAATAATAATTGTTATAATAATAACTCTATGGAGTTATAACTCTATGGAGAAAAATAGGAATTTTTAATATATCAGGAACATTAACAACAGATGTCCTGAATTTTCAAAGATAAAGATAAATTCAAAATACATTCAGGGAAAAAGCTGCTTCTATGTAGGCAAACTCATAGATTGGCTTTATACTTCTTTTCAACTCTAAATGATGGCAGGCAGAGTTTAGCAAAGCAGTTATTCTTATGTGAATGCAAATGAATAATATTTCAGAACGAAGAGCAGCCTTGTTGCATCCTGGCAAGCTGGGCAGGAGTTGCATCAGATTTAAGTAACTTTCCCTTAATAACAGATTAATAAAATAGCTATCATGCACGTGCTGGCTTAAACTAGCCAGTAGTAAGCAATGAAACCAGTTAAACATAGCCTTTGGAAAGAATATTGTTATAAAATTTAAAATACTTTTAAGAATACATACTGTAGAAAACATCTCCATTTCTGCTTTTGAACCTCAGGTAACCTTGCTACCGATGATACCTAACAAATGGGGAACAAAAATAAATCTACAGAAAATTCTCACTTTTGAATTTAGATGTGAAATCCAAATAAGATGTTAGCAAATCAAATTCAGCACAATATTAAAAATAATGCATTGCAAATAAGTCATGTTTATTACCAGAGTACATGTGGTGTATAATATTAGAAAATCTAATAATACAGGTCTTACAACACTAGATCAAATGTAAAAATAAAACAAGTTTATTACTGCAGAAGATCCTAAAATGTTTAATAAAACTCTAAATCCAGACCCAAGCAAACTTTTGACAAATGAAGAATCCAATGAGTTTCCTTAGCACAATAAACAATAGCTGTGTCAAGTTACCAACAAACAACGTTCTCAATGATGCAACGATATTGATTCAATAGATATTTTTAAAGTTCCACTTAGAATCTGAGTATGTCATGGGAGAAGTGTTGATTCCTCAACTCAGGATAGGCAGGGACCTTGGCTTAATGACGGAAAAGATTTTCAGCACATGCAAGTCAGAGACAGAGATTTATTTAGGAAAGTAAGAAATATACATTCAAGGGAAAATGAAGGCCACTCCAAAAATGAAAGAATTGTCTTTGGGGTTCATGGCCCTTCTTTTAAAGGAAACTTGGAGGTTGGGTGTGGGAAGGTATGTAAGGATGACCTCAGTCCGATGGTCACAAGGTGGTTTCTGGTGTCTGGTCACCTTCAGGATCCTCAGACTGATTGTGGTCTCTATTATCTGGTCAATAGATAAGCCAGAGAATCCCCTCAACTATGGATTTCTTAAGATATTGTATCTGTCTTGTTAACAGTGAACAGGGCAATGATAGTTTGGATTTTGTTGTTGTTGTTGTTTATGGGTTTGTTGTTGGTTTTTTTTTGTTTTTTGGTTAACTTTAAGATTGACAGATTTCCAATAAATTTGGGAGAGACAGTCCTGGGAAAGAGAACTGGTTTGGGGCATAAATGTATGAGGAACTTTAGCACTAAGTTGTTTTATTAAATTTATATTTTACCTGTCTTTCCTCTCTGTCTCCTTTCTACCTATTTATTTCTTCTATCCTACATCAAGTATATGAGAAAGCATTAAGGAGGACCATCTCTGTCTTTCATGGAGTTTACATGAAATGGCCAGTGAGGTTGAAATAAAGATGTACAGTGGGGGGAAGAACCTAGTTTGTATTTGTCTATGGAAAGAACATTCCAGGCATGGGTTGAGAGCAGTTAGGTAGAGTTGGTAGCGCCCTTTCCAAGAGTTGGAAGTAAGGTTTCCATCACTTATAACACTTTCTGTCACTACAATGCCCTGAAAGTTCCAGTGACTGTCATTGGAAGAGGAGGTGGAAGAGGAAGAAGAGGAGGAGAAGGATGAGGAAGGGTGTGCAGAAGGATGGAGGAAAGGAAGAGAAGGTGGAAGGAGAGGAGGAAGGGGAAAGAGAAGCAAGGTAGTAATGAAAGTTCAAAAGAGATGAAAATTGTAGCTAACTGCAGATTATATAATTGCATAATTAAACCAAAAAAACCCTTAAACTTTATTGGAATGTTTGGGTAGATAAGGAGTTACAAATAAAAACTTAAAAAGTTAATATTTTGTGTGTTCTTGCAAAAAGGAAAAATAGCTTAATGAAAAATAAATTCCATTGTTAATGATAAACAAATTACAACATACTTTTGAATAAACTTAAGAAAAAAGTTTAAAAATCATTATGAGGAAACCTACAGACCATTACTAAGGAGCATAGCAAAAACCTTAATAAACCAGGAAAAGATAAAGAACTCCTGAAGGAAAGACTCATACTGGGAATTTAGAATTTCTGATGTTTTTAGGAGTAGGATATGATGATTTTGAAGCTTAACCTAAATGATAAATAAGCAAGTATATATGAGATAAGTTGAAAAATAAGACTGGGAAGAATTTACACTATGAGATATTATAGTAATCTATAATAATAAAAACAGTTGTACTAGGAATAGAATAGAAAAAAAGACTATGATCAAAAGCTTCCTTGATTTAACAATATGTAAAAATGAAAAATATGAAGATATCTTAAACTTGGGAAACGGATGTTATACAGTGTAGTAGAGGAAGAGAAATCTACAAATTGATAGGAAATGTTTTAAAAATAAAAAGATTTATTTTAAAAACATATGACAGATGTCAGAAGCATGTAGAGACAATTTATGATCACTGAAATATTTCCCATTGTAAGTCAATAAAAGAAAATAAGTCCATGAATTCCCATTGGAATCATTTCTGTAATAATAGGTTTTGCTCTACTGAACACACTTCTTTAGAGTAGGGATGTCATTTTCCTGGCTTTCTAGTGGAAACCTGACATAGGTGAAAGCCAAGCCCTTTTTATTTATTTATTTTTTTAATTTGAAACAAAATCTTGCTAAATTGCTAAGAATCTCACTATGTTGCTGAGGCTGTCTTCCAACCTGCATTCCTCCTGTCTCAGCTTAGCAAGTACTGGGATTACAGGTATACACCACCATGGCCAGCTAAAGCCTGGGGATTTTTTAAACCCGAAATTAAATCTTGCATGCAACACAAAGTATGTATGCAATCTTGGGAAAGTCAGTATTTCATAGCTTCCTCATTAATATAGTTATGCTAATTTTATCTACTTTTGATTATATAAGACATGAAAATCACTTAAATACTAGAAAAACCGCAAGCTTCAATTTACCTTCAATGTCTTGCAATTTCTAATCCAAATGTTAATGTCCCTACTTCATCTAAGTGATTTACTCTTTTATGTTTCTATGCCAGGTATTCTTTATTGATACTCAGTAATATATCTACCCTTTTCTTAATGTTTTCTTTTTATTTTGAAATAGGTTATCATGTGCTGGCCTTGAACCTGCAATCCTCCTGCCTCAACCTCTCAAGTACTGGAATTACAAAGGCATGAGACACTGCTCTCAGCTCCATGGAATCTGAAGATGGAAAAGAAGAAACCACTCCCCCACCACAGCAGCAGTTGGACAGGAGAACACTCAAAGTTAGCCATGAAATCCAGTGAAAAGATGTTCAGTATTATGGGCAGCTGAGAATCAACAAAAGTAGCTTTCCCTGGTTCTAATGACTTCTATTTCCTTATAAATACAAGCAATTTTCCATAACCTGTACCAAATCAAATGTCTATTATTTGGGTAAGTCCCTACTAGTATCACTTCCCCTCTTGTAAAATCCTATTCTCAATTATACTGGTTCAACCATTTTTTTTAGCTGTTACTGTCCAAATGTACTAACCTGTCTCAGTCTATGATACTAAACTTCTCTGCATTTGAAGATGATAATTCTAGACTGCTTGAACTTGCTCCTCTCTTAATTTCCCTAAGGCTATGCCACTGAGCCTCTTCCAGGTTCTCTGGTTGGAATTTCCTCATTACCTCCCATAGGTCCTTTGTCCTCCTTTTTAAAGGCATCACAAGCATTTCAGCTTTTTCTGCCTCCTCGTGAAAGAGCAATAGTACTCAACTTGAATTGCTGCCAAGTCTAGAGAGGTCTCCCAACTTGCTGATTTCAAGCAATTAAAGAGAGTTGTAAATATCCACATCTGCCAATCAATTGATTTTTCTACACTCTGGTATATTTTGCAGATTGGATGGGTGCAGTTTTCTTCTCCCCAGACTGCAGCTGCGAATTTGCAACTTTTGAATTTCTGTTCGTTTGCCATTTGAAATTTTTGCTTGGAAAAATTAAAACTTTTTGCACTGAAGAAAAAAAAATCAGTCAGCATTCTCCTTAAGTACCATACAAGGCAAGGATATGGCAGGAGAAAGATCAGTGTTCTTGTCAATATGAATGGTCAGAGGACTTGAAACCACACCCTGCCTATTTCTCCACGGTACACCTGCCTGAATGAATGGGCTTGGTCATAGAACTGGAAGTCCCCCAAACCACTGAAATTTAAGTATCATAAAGAAAGCCTTCTGCATATGTAATCATATAGTGAGATTAAATACCTATGCCTACATGTGAATATTTCTACTTACAAATAATCGTGTTTTCTTTCTATGATCTATAAAAATAACTTCAATATATTTTTGCTTAGATCTGGTCATTTGTGTATCTCTCCCACTGTGAGGTTATTGTTTCATAATAGTTTTTGTTGTTGTTGTGCATGTCAATGTTTCAGTGTTGTGAACAAAATTCAGTCCCTGACTCAAATTGCTGATATTTTATACTGTAATTCATTTATCTCACAAATGTTTTCTTTATTGGCTTTATGTGAGTTATGTAATAATCAACATTTTCTACAGTTAAAGGACATGGTTTGGGGTCCTAATGAAGTCTTAAGATGGAAGAGGGCATTAAATTATCTATGATCTCAGTACCTTAAAACTCTTCATGTAGAAATGAAGCCAAAAGACAAAATATTTTCAGGCAAGCAGGGGCAAAGGGCAGGTCAGTAAGCTATTAGTTTGGGTTATTCACATATTGTCGAACGGCTGAGCAATATAGCTATAGAAGGGGTCTCAAGGTGTAAAACACATTGAAAATCAGTAGTGAGATCCAGTCCTCCAGCAGAAACTCATACAACAAATTCTATGTCTAATCCTAAAAAGCAACCCCTGTGTTTTTATCCTATTCAACCACAATGTCTTGTTGAAGACAATAGAATTCCAAGAGCGAATGATATAGCTATTAGAAGGTGAAGGAACCTTCTAACTTATCCTTTAAGTGCCTCCTTATTGTCTGAGAGAGAGGGGAGACCCCCACATGCACCCCAGGCAGTAGCTATGGATACATCCTCATTTGGCTGCTTCTAGCCTCATAATCAAGACTCCATAGGACAGAGGTGCCCAGTACCTACACAGAAAGAACCAAAGGACTCACAAGCCTTATCAGCAGAACAACCATGCAGGCAGCAATCCTGATAGAGCTACTGGCAAAAATCAGGTAAAACAACACATTTCCAAGAAATAAGAGAAGACAGAAGAATGAACATCGGGAGGGGAAATGAGGCCAGCCCTGATAACACTACCCAGAGCGGAAGCAATAACAGAGGGTACAGGAGCAGCTATTAACCTTGATGACTGTAGAAAGAAAGTAACGGGCTTGGAAGAACTAGACTCCTGATCCACAGGAAGAATAAATTCTTTCCAACACAGAATTGCCTGTTTGATTTGTTTTTGTAGCCTGCAAATAAAACATTCCATATGTTTCTGATTGTGAGTGAAATGGAGGGGAAAATAAAACATCCTACTTTCAAAGTGAGATCCAAATGTTCTCAAATGTCTCCTTCCGTGGAAGGGTGTTCTATTATGGTCTCGGGAAATATTAGGATGGACAGGGAGTGCAATTCATAAAGAATTTGTACAGGTGTCGGAACAATAAGATTATTTTTGAGGCTTATCCACATGCTTCTGTTCCTTGCCCGGGATAGCATAATTTAAAATATTATTTGGACATAGATAGATGGTATATGAAGTTAAATTTAAGAATTGTGATGACTAAAACTTAGCATTATTATGTGAAAAAGTGAATTTCAGCTAGCATTTATAGGCTTGTGCTTAGGACACAAATGAGATAGAAAAATGCAGAGATTCCCTGAAATACCAGGAAAGTGCCTGTCATAGCCATTTATACCTTGCCCTTGCAAATATTTTTTCATTGTTTGATTAAAATATTTATTGTAGGCAATTAGAGGGGGAGGACTTTATTATATGTTGATGTATATTTCTAAAAATTTTTATTTTAACCAAAGAGATTGAAAGTTGCTTTCTATTCCAAGATTGTCTAAGTACTAACCCAGGATTTTTTTTCTCACTTATGCATTGCATTATTATATCTAGATAACTCATATTGAAAATATTCCATTGAATGGCATGTGGGAAAGCCATGAGATTTTTTTTCTAACTAGCAATATTTTCCAATATACTCTAATGACTAATCCATCCCACTACTAATGGTTTCCAGTGGTTCTATAATATCAGATATTTGTTAATATATTTCAGAGATTATTTCCAGGCTGCTGCTATTCATATAATAATAAATGTTGATTTCTGATCCTTGGATCTTCACTATATATTCTATTCACTGTCATTTTAGGGTGCTTTTTAATAGCTCACTGAAGAAGTCTCAGTACGTTATCCTTTTTTTTTTATAGTACTAGGAATTGAACCCAGGGGCATTCTACCACTGAGCTATACTCCTAGCCCCTTTTTTTAAATTTTTTTATTTTGAAACATGGTCTCCCTAAATTACCCCACGCTGGCCTCAAACCTGCGATCTTCTTTTTTTTTACTTTGATATTCCCTCAATGATCTATTAGAAATATTTTACATTGAAATAGGTTTATATTAAACTAAAATATATAAATTGACTAAAGATTATCAGTAAAATTAAATACTATAACCAGGCTACCCTCCTACTGCTCCAAATATACTCAGGAAATTCCCACCTTAGGTTTCTTTCTGCCTGGAACGCTCTTTGCCTAGATAGTGACAAAGTGTGTTCCCTCACTATTCTTGGGTTTCTCATCGACTATCGTCTTTCCATAAAGACCTTCCCTGGCCACCTATTTTCAAATAGCACCACCCCTCGTGCTCTCTCGTTTTCACCTGCTTTATTGTTCTTCACAGCAATTATAATTACCTAACATTTCTATTATAGGTTTACTTATTTATTTTCCCCACAAGAACTCAACCTCCATGAAAAGAGGAATTTTCCTGTTCTTTGCTAATTTCTCGGCTTCTAGAACAATGCCCAGATCATGGAAAAATTCTTAAGAAATATTCTTTTAGAGAATAAAACATTATATTTAAACACCCCTACATTCACCAGCTTGTGATACCCAAACTAGATCATTGTAATCATCAGATCCACAGCTGCCACTTTTCCAGTAATGATTCTCCACATCCTTCCTCAGTTGTTTCTCTGTGAGGGTATATGAAGTGGGGAGTTGTTTCACATTTAACTATGCATTGCTTACAATCACACCTCCTCTTCATCACCTAACTCCCTTCTCATTCTTCAGGATCTGTATCTGAACTGAGAAGACAGCCAGGAATGGGTATGTCCCTCCGATTGCTGCCACAAGCTCTCCAAGAATTTCGAACAATAAACTAATGTTTATGAAGCACTTATCAGGCATCAATATCATGCTGAGGACATCCTATAAATAGCCTCTTCTCATTCTCACAATAATCCTGTCAGGTATGTTGTATCAACTTCCATAGGAATGAATAGAAAATCAGAGATGTGAAATCAGTTGTCCAAGGTATATTTCGTAGGGGAAGATCCAAGATTTGGACATAATCAACAAACTTCTAAGTGAAATGCCTCTCACAATCTGCCTCTGTTTTTCTGTCTCAGTCTCCGTCTCTCTTCCTCTCCCTTTTTTTCTCTCTCTTCAGTGAAGGAATTGTTTGTTTACACAATTAGCCAAACTGGCCTGGCATGGTGGCTCACACTTGTAATCCCAGTACTTGGGAGGCAGAGACTGGAGGATTCGGGTTCGCAGTCAGCCTCAGCTACTTAATGAGGCCCTCCGCAACTTCGTGAGACCCGGTTTCAAAATAAAGTATAAAAAACAGGGCCGGGGGTGTAGCTCGGAGGTAAAACGTCCCTGGGTTCAATTCCCTGTACTGCAAAAAAAAAAAAAAAAAAAATTAGCCAAACTGAAAAGTTTAAGGATACGGTTACCAAGACTTCCCTATTTTTTTGTTGGCGTTATTGGGGATTGAACCCAGGGGCATTCTACCTCCAGGTCACACTCCCCAACCCTATTTTTTATTCTTAATTTTGAAACAGGGTCTCACTAAGTTGCGGAAGGCCTCACTAAGTAGCTGAGGCTGGACACGAACCCAGATCCTCCAGTCTCAGCCTCCCAAGTACTGGGATTACAAGCATGCGCCACCATGCCTGCCTCAACTTCCCTAATTTTTGACACCAACCTCAAGTTCAGAGAGGTTGACCTCAAATGACCTCAGTTTCATTTACATCCTTCTCTTTTTCTACTCTGTGTGTAAGTACAAACTTCAGCAATTTGAACCTCAGTTTCAAGAATTCACTACAACCCACAGAACTCACTGAAAACTACTAGTTTAATTACAAGGAAAGAATGCAGATTAAAATCAAAGGAAAAAAATACAGGACAGAGTCTGGGAGAGTTTCCAACGTGAATCCCACTGTCTCTTCCATGGAGTTGGGATGCACTGTCCTCCCAGCACTGACGTGTGACACTACTTATAGAATATTTACAAGTTTTTTTTTTTTTTTCGGTACCGGGGATTGAACCCAGAGGCGTTCTACCTCCGCGCTACACCCCCGGCCCTATTTTTTTTTTACTTTATTTTGAAACCGGGTCTCACGAGGTTGTGGAGGACCTCACTAAGTAGAGAGAGAGAGAGAGAGAGAGAGAGAGCTGAGGCTGGCCGCGAACCCGGATCCTCTGGTCTCCGCCTCCCAAAGTACTGGAATTACAAGCGTGCGCCACCATGCCTGGCTGAATATTTACAATATTGCCAACCATGGAAACTCACTGAGATTCCATGTCCACAGTTTTTATTGGAACTTCATGACATGGACTTGAATACTTGATCACTTGCCATGTGGTTGATCTCAGTCTTGAGGTCAATTGATACCATTTAATCCACCCATCCCTTGTCCTAAATCCCACTGATGCCCTTCCTGATGTGGTCAGATCCCACTCTAACATTTTCAGGTATGGTAATGATAACTCCTCCCCAAGATGCTGTGTGGCAAGCCTTTGCCCTAAACAGAGACACTCCTAAAGGGTATGAAACTATCCCCTAGAAGGTGAGGCCAAACACTAAACTTCTTTTCAGGTTAGTCCAAATTCGCTACTACACTGAACCTGTATCACTCATGCAACTTAGCCATCTTGTGAAGACAATCTGGCCCATCATCATGGTCGGGCTGCTTTGCCAAGTTACACAAACAAACTCAAACTCGTGGACCCAGCAAGTCCTGTGACAGACTGGAGACAGACTGACACACAGGCACACCAGATCTGATCATCATGTCGGCTGTCAACGCAAGTGCGGTACTCCATCCCTCGAAGCTTGTTACGGGCTTGGCAGGTTTTTATAGTACTAAGCTGAGAAAAAGCTCAGATCACAGTGAAAGAGGAACATCAGGACTGTAAACCGCTAATTGCCAATTCCATATGTTTGTAAGGCAAACAACAGCAAGAAAAACTGGCGGTGAGAAATTGCTGAAGTTTGCACTTACACACAGAGTGGAAAAAGAGAAGGATGTAAAATTATGCCTCTCACTGATTCTATTCCCAACCCCAAATCAAGAATATTTAATATAAAGACTATGGACCCCTGAGTTGAAATCCTAGCTTTCCCAAGGATTTGCTCTGTATTTTTATCCAGCCTATTTAACCTTGTTTCTATGCTTTGGGGACCTTGGCAGATAAGCAAGGTAAGACTGTACATTATTAAAATGATTAGCTTAAACTCTGAACTCTGGTTGCCTGGGTTCAATTCCAAGTTCTGGTTTTTACCAGCCATACATTCCTAGGCATCTTGTTCAATCTCTGATCCTCAGTTTTCTCATCTGTAATATACCAAATCCATAAGGAATGGCATAATTGTCAATGAATAAATGCTGAATGTATATCATCTACTGTTATTTTTACTAAAGAACTGGGATAAAGTGAAAACCAGTTTCATAAAATGTTTAATCATGAAATACAGCTAATCTAAAATAGTTGCTCTCAAGGATTTTTTTAAAAAATTTTATTGGTAGATAATGATCATATGTAATAGTAGAATTCATTATGGCATATGTGTGCATTCATATAGCATAATTTGAAGAATTTTCTTCCCCATTTCCTCCCCTGCCATCCCCTCCTCCCTCTCCCTGATCCTCTTTAATTACCCTACTCTGGTCTCCCTTCTATTTTAACAAATTCCAATTTTTTTCTCTCTAACTTCTACATATGAAAGAAAACATAGTATCCTTTACTTTCTGAGTCTGGCTTATTTTGCTTAACATGAGCCTTAGCTTATAGAAGAAGGCATAGAAATTCTGGAAGTAAAAGTGATATATATATATATATATATATATATATATATATATATATCACTTGCATTGTAATCATACATCTTGATGAAGTTCAGGATGATAGAGGCATATATACACATAGCACTTGTTGAACTCTCCCCCAGTTCCCACCCACTTTCTCTCCCTCCCTACCTTCCCATGCTCTACAGTGATTGACATTGGTAAATTTGTGTATGTACATCATGTCTATTGAAGTGTTTCCCTACCATCACGCACAGTAATTGCAGAGCTGGTATGGGAATCTTGATCTCTGATGTAAAACTCCATTATCTTGCCAAATTCCATGTTGGTGATGACAAAAAAAAAAACAGATTAAGAATGATTGTTATTAGATCTTGAATGCTTTACCCATACCAGAAGTCCCAATATGTGTATTTTACCTCCATATCTGAGGAAATAGCCTCAGAGAAATCAAATGATTTGATCAAGTTTGTAGTTAGGAACTTTCCAGAATATGTCATGCCTTAAGACTTTTCTTCTATTTAATGTTATTTATTAGTTTGAAGATATTTTGAACATTTTGGTTATAACAAACTTTCCTCAGGTTCCTCTGAGCTCTGTTTCTGACTAGACCAGAGCATGGGCTTCCTTGTCCTTCCTTAGCTAATCCAGTTCTAGCAAGAATCCTGCTAAATTAGTTGAGCAAGAACCACTGCGATGGTTAATTTGGATTGTCAAATTGATTGGCCTGAGAGATACCTAGGAAATTAGTAAAGCACATATTAGATGTGTGCTGCAGGGATACCTTCCAGATATGACTAGCAAGAAGGACACTAAACTGCATGGGGGAGACCTGCCCTGAAGGTGGGTGGCGCAGTCCAGTAGGCTGGGGACCCAGATGGAACAGAGCCACAGGGAGCCTGCCAGTGTGTGCGAGCTCGACTTCTCTTGAGCAAACTTGTCCTTCACTGTTGCCATGGCCCCTGGACATCAGACTCCAGCTTATCTAGCCTCTGAGTATGGACTCACACCGGCCACTCTCCAGGGAGCTTCCAGGCTTCCAGCCTTAGACTAGGGCTACTGATCCCTCTTATTCAAAGGCTTCCAGCTTTTTGGACTGAACGGCTACTGGTTTTGCAGGATCTCTAGCATGCAGATGGCTATTGTTAGACTATCTAACTTCTGATCATGTAACTCAATTAAGTAAATTAAACTCAATTAAATAAATTAAATACATTTAAATAAATTAATTAAAAATAAATTTCAATAAATTAAACTCAATTAAATAAATCCATGTATATATTATATATACATATTTGGTTGGTTGTGTTTCTCTAGAGAACCTAATGCAACACCTTACCTTTAATATCTGATGAGCACCCTTGATATCTGTTCAGTTTCCTCATCTCCAGAATTCCCCAAGTGATTATGCTCACCCTGGCCTGTCTTCAGCAACAATCCTGTTAGGTTAGTTTAGCCAGAACCCGCCCACACCCCCGCCTAACACACACACACACACACACACACACACACACACACACACACACATCCTTATTCCTGATGTTTTCTCTTTACAATTTTCCATCCCCCAACCCCCTACCCTGCTCCTTGACTACAAAATTCCCACTCTGTTTCCTGTTGTATTGGGAATTTAGCCCAATTCTATACAACGTTGCAATAGTTTCTCTGAATAAAATCTGGCTTTCCTGTCTAGCTCTATTATTTTTTTTAAACAGTGAAACATTCAATCAGATAAGAGGTGTCAAGGTTCAACCACTATGAAAGATCAGAATTCAAAACTTTAAAACTAAAAAGATTTTAATTCTTTAATTAACAAGCCTTGATTTATTTTCTCTCGGATCTGATGTACTTAGGAGTGGCTTTGAGGCCTTAGTCAAGTTAGTTGATTCTTCTATACTTGGAATTCATTGTCAATAACAAAGTAAATTCAATTTATGTTAGAGTACATCCGTAAATGACATTAAATATATTGCAATGTTGAGAAGCACTTGTACAATGGATGCCATGATTACTCAGCTGCCTCGCATTCAAAAGGGTATTATCATACAGTAGAATGAAAGGAACATATCATCTAAGAGAGAACTGGAAAGAGACAGAGCCTAAAATCTGCCCTGACCTCATTTCTTGTGAAATTTCATTTGTTCTCATTTGAGTGTGTAATTTGGTTCTCCACAAAGGCCTTATTAACATTGATTGCTTATCGATCTGTCATATGCCAATGTTCACTTATAATGTACTTGACATTTGGCTATCATAAAAAAGGGAATTGGCGGATATGTGTCAACTTAACTTTTGACCAAAACGCTATGTAATTGAATGGGAAAGCAACTTTAGCATTATGCATTTGATTCCAGTTCATGTGCTCAGTGGCTAACATTTTAGAGCACCGACCCTTAAAATTCTAGTGCATGTCAAATCAGTATGTAAATACCAGCAATTCTGGGGAGATTTGCAATGTAGAGCCTTATGCTAATGAGCAACATCCCAAGGAGCTGGAAGTTTTCCTTTAGCTCTACAACGTGAGCCAGAAAATTAAAAAGCACATCAACTTATGAAGTAGTTTGTAAACTGTTGATAGATGTACAGTGTAGATGAGGGCGTAGAATCATACACCAGTGACAATAAATAGTAAATAAATTAGATCCTCTTACAGCCATTCACCTATCTCTAATTATAATGAAGCGAAATTTTAAAGTATTAATTTTCCAACAGTAACAAAAAACCCCTAGATACAGAAGGTCGACTAGCGGAAACATAACTCATACATGATTTGTGTTCAAATGCAGTCAAAGTGTTTTTATTCAGCCTACTTAAGAAACTTTCAAGTTAAGAGATGAAATTGTCCTCCCTATCCCATATTTAAAAAGCATGACTTGATGTTTATACTTGACCTTTATTTGTGAACAGGCAAGGGAGTGTGGTATCTTTGATTTTAGTACCATTAAAAGTCGGCTTTCTTTTTCATTGTCCTACATTCAAAATACTTTCCTCATCGAAGGGCTGATAAAGTGCTCAGGCTACTAAAGTACCGGGGAGAAAAGCTGGGGTAGCAGCAAGATCCATCAGGTCTAACCCATCCAAACACGTTCTAGTCCCAGCACGACTTATTACTTGTTTACCATATAAAGTGTCTTAAGCTCTGTGTAGTATAAAATGGAATAAGATGTAACTCATTCTTCTAAATGTTATCACAAGAACTAAACATAAAATGCTTTAGTGACTACAAAGCGCCGCGTAGACATAAGTAATACTACCAACCACATCATTCACTTGTCATTTGCTACAGAAGAAACAATGCTGTGCCTCCGAACTTTGAAAGGCATCTTGCCTTCAGTCCGTAGAAGTCTTCTGTAAAAGGGCTCCTCCACATTTAAATTATATTTTTAAAGCAGCCTATTAAAGTGTCTTTGAAAAGTTTACGCTGCAGTTTCTTTTGCATATATGGATCTTTGCCTCTTGTAAAATCCCAGGGCATTTCAAATAAGGAAAGGTCATTTAGCTCATCGGGTCGATTATAGCTGTGATCCATTTCCTCAACGAGAAGCAAGGGAAGCGTTTCTCAATATGTATCAGGAAAATAAATAAATAAATAAATAAAACTCTTAGACCATTAGGGTGAAAGCATTGCATATGCCACAAGCACTAGGCACCTAATTCCATCATGCACGATTGATGATTCTGCCATCCAGGCTGAATCAGGCCCGGGACACTGGGACTCAGTACTTCGGGAGAGTGGCAGGTTCACTGCAGCCTTCATCCAGTTTAAGAAATATTTTATTGACACACAGAGCATTCAGAGTCATAAAGATATATCATGTTTATCACTGCCTTTATGACATGCATAGATACGACGCAGGGGCATGGAGCCGTACAGCATTAGACAAGCGTTTATTTTACCCTGAGCTGCTACAAGAATGCAGAGCTCAGCTTCTGTGCTCCGAGCTGAACCAACAGGACAGATTTCACCAGAAATAAGCATTTAAGAAAAACACAAAAATCAATGCAGATGCATATATTAGCGAAATGTCCTGATTGAGCTTTCTACGTGCTAAACAAGCCTGTTAGTAATACTCCTGTGCGCATTTCTGCCAAAGGCATCAGACTGCTAAACTGGAGATTTTGAAAACTGATCATCTTTCATGGAAATGGGAATAAAGCCAGAGAATTTACCTTTAAGCACTTTGACTAACACCCATAGTTTATGACTACATTAGCACCCAGATTCTGATATACATTTTCATGGAGAGCTGTTGCCCAAAGAATTATGACCCCAGACATTTGGTTTCCCAGTTATTGAGTGGACAAACACTGAAGTCTGGACCCAGATCTCACTGACACCCAAGCTCTCCATTATCTGAAGCCTAGTAAGGCAAAGTTTCAGAGGCCAAGGGAGGTGGAAGAAGAGAATGACGTTGGCCTATAGATAGCAAATGTAAGTAAGTGGAAAGGAAGCATTAAGAAATTTGCATCTGATTTAAGCTTTGTCCTTATTCAGCACTATCTACTGTCACAGCTTGTTGGGCTGTGTTAGAAAGGTAGCCAGGGGCAAAGACAATGTTAAAAGAGATTGAGGGAAATGAAGGCTTTATCAAGCTGGACATGCATATCTATAAAGTGCTCTGAGAAAGTTTCAAGACCTTAGCAAGGACTGATACTCCTTTGACCTGGCTCAAAGTTCAGATCACCTGGAGGCAGAGAACACCTCCCCCCACTTTAACATCCCCTACTTCTACCTGCCACCAAAAGGGTTGTTATTTTTTTTATTAGAAATCATCATCTTTTTCTTTGTTTCTATGTCTCTATGTCATAGAAACATTTCTATGTTTCTATGTCACTTTTTAATCCAGAAGACTTAAACTCCAGGTCAGGGACGGTCTCATGAATGTGTATATATCCCTTAATTCTCAGGATCCCATGAGAGAGCAGCAAATATGACACAGATTAGGCCATAAATAAATACATGGTGAATGGATGAATGAAGAAAACAAAGCCGCGGTGCAGAATGACATCGTTATAATGTTCTGCTTATATAATATGTAACATTCATAAAGCGAGATATATCACATCAATAAGAACTATTAAAATAAAAAATCAGTTTAGTAGTGAATAGGGAAAGATAACATGATTTCCTTAAGAAAACAAAAATAAAAAAGTAATTATTATCTCTGTTGCAAAACACCTTTATTCCGAATTATTCCCATTTAGCGCTTAATTTTCTCTGAGTCGCAGACAAGCATACATAAGTAGGTGTGGTCTCAGCATCAGACAACCAGCAGTGGTATGCATACCTATAGTTTTACATCAAAGAAGAAAGCAAGAAAAGGTTTTTCTTGTCACTAAAAAATAGAGATAGACATTATTTTATTTTATGGTGTTCCAAATCTGGTGTCAGATGCCATATAATGCACTAGACAGCAGCAGATTTCTTTTGTAATGACGTGGTAAGACATACTGAATTCTCTCCTGTATTCCAAACGTGGAGTCACGTGGAAGGAGTGGTTTGGTTCTTTTGCGCTATGGAATTGTCACTGGAAAACACAATAATTCTGTAGGGTGCTTGTCTTACGTGGCAGAAAAGAATTTCAGCACGCGCCGGTCAGAGATAAAAGACAAAGGTTTTATTTAGGAAAGTGAGGAATACGAGTTGGAGGGAAGAACACAAGCCATCTCAAGAAGGGGGAGAGCGAGTGTGTGTGCAAGGGAGATCGTCCGAGCAAGAGTGTCTTTGTGGCTTGGCTTTTTCAGTTCTTTCATAGAACCCCCACGAGGGGGTGGGTTGCACAGTGGAGGTCTGGACTTCCTCTTAACCTTAGCTTCCTGAGCATCCATGGGTGGTGGCTGGCTGGTGTCTGACCCTTGTCCCCCTCATGGATCCTTTGTTTACTAAGCATCTCAGGAATCTCAGGTGGGGAGAAGAGCCATTGTGATTAAGGATGTGGACTTATTGAGGCTTCTGCCTAAGACAGAACACACCTTATAGGATGGAGTTAGAGATTAGGAATTTTCCAGATTTTAAAACTATATTTTCCTTCCCTTCCCAATTTGTCTCCTTTCTACCTAATATTTCATTTCTTCTATCCTACCTCAGAGTTATGTAATTGTTCAGGGTTGTAAAGAATCACAGGCTTGCTGGAGGGTTGTAAAGAATCACAGGCATGCACCTTTCCCTTGGAGAAACAATTGCTCATACAGAGTTTAACTTGTCTCTATAGCTTCCAAAACACTTTGGAAGTATGCTATTTAGAAAAGAGAAAAAGGAAAGTTGTTTTCAGTAAAGAGATATTAAGTAAGTAAATTTCTGTTTCATGTCATCCAGTCTTTCCTACTGGAAAACAATAGTATTTAAAGAGCTGACATTGTCTAGCACCTTACCTGGAAGTGTACAAAGTGGTATCATGAAGCAGCTCTGCCATTCACTTGCTGTGAAGCCTTCATCAAGTGACTTGGCTTCTCTGTTGCCCCAGGTTATTCTTCTGTAAAGAAGGGGATAACCAAATGCTGGTTTCTGAGGACTTAATACATTTAAAACTGTCTCATGGTAAATGTGCTACATGTGTAGTACTATTCTTGAGTTTAAAAGGGTAGTTTGGGAATCTTGGACCAAACTTGTCTTTCCTGTCTTTTTCACACCCATGGTGTAATGGCATGATACGTTGAATTCTTTCCCCCAACTCCTGTCATTTTCTCTGGATTCACAACTCCTTTACTCTCATCTTTGGTTCCTGTTGAAAATGTGATCATTCATTATTTAATAAGTATGGCATACTCGCCATTCCCTTAGAAATCATGTTGGAATGCCTTCACAGAGCCCTCATTGCCCCTGGATGAATTTACAATTTAGGGTTAAATTCTATGGTCGAGTCCTAGAGGAGTTTTCTAGGTTAAGTGACAGGGGACAGGAGCCAAGTGGAAATCAAAACACTATCAAGGGTCCAAATTATGAAAGGAAATAATAAATACTAATTCGGGGAATAATAGGAATCTATTAGACATTTACTGTGTGTCAAGTACTAAGCTAAACTCTTTAAGAATCAATAAAAACCTAGGAATGAGGTAAAATTAGGATTCACCTTTTAGCAAAGAAGATGCTATGTCAGAGTTCTCTAAAGTAGTAGATCCAATAAAATATATGTGTATTTATGTGTGTGTGTGTGTGTGTCTATGTATATATACATATTATGTATATAAGAGAGAGATAAAGAGATTGAGATTTAAGAAATTTGCTCTGAGATGATGATGAATTTGGCTGGCAAGTCCAAAATTTGCAGGGTAAACTGGCAGGCCAGCAATGCATGGAAAAGTTGCAATTCTGTGTTTTGTTTGTTTGTTTGTTTGTTTGTTTTGTTTTGTAGTACTGGGGATTGAACCCAGGGGCATTCTACCTCTCATCTATACCCTCAGCCTTACTTTATTTTTATTTTGAGACAGTCTTGCTAGTTTGACCAGAGTCTCACTACTTCCTGAGGTTGCCCTTGAAGTTGCAATCCTCCTGTCTCAGCCTCTCAAGTATTGGGATTACAGGCATGTGCCACCATGCCAGCTTTGCAATTCTGGTTTGAGGACAGTATGCTGGCAGAATTCCTTCTTTTATGGTAACGTCAATCTTTAGAGATTTTTGACTGATTGGATGAGGCTTAACCACATTTGGAGAAAAATATGCTTTCCTCAAAAGCCACTCATTTAAATGCTATTTTCATCCAGAAATCACCTTCACAGGACCATCCAGAATAGTGTTTGACCAAATATCTAGATACCAGGGCCTAGACAAGTGCACAGAATCAATCATCATATTTGGTCAATAGAGATCAAGTCATTTAGTGAGGCTCATATAATGAATTTGTGGTAGAGCTGGAGTTCAAACTTCTACTTTATATTTCTAAGTACTCATATCCAACTCAAGAACAGGCTACATTTCTGGAAACAGCTCCTGGGTCCCTTTCAAGCCAGGTTCCTTAAGGCAATGTAGAGAGTCAGGAAATGAAAGATTAGTTATATCTGCCAAACCCAAAAGGTTAGGCCAAGAGTTTTTAGCCAAGCAGAAACAGAATCAATGTGGAAACAGGTGTTGAACACGAATAGGCTTTGCAATGCCTAATCACCTTCTTGGGAAGTTGAGTGCATGGATGCATTGGGGCATTCGCCTGGAGTTTTAGAAAAGTAGACTTGAAGGCAGGCTGAGTAAAATCTGACCAACTGGCAAGAAAAGATTATTGTGAAGACCCCTGACCCCAAATGACAAAAGTCCAAGCTGAACATAATAACAAAATAGTTAAGGTAGATGTGCAAGAATCCAATATCAAGTTCACAGAGCTGCCAAGTGGTAGAACTCTTTCTCTTATTTTGTAATTACATTTAATTAGTTAATAATGATCAGATTCTCAAGGTTACTGGGCATATAAAGATAAAAAGATAGACCATGAGACATTATAAGCAACCAGAAAAAAAAAACAAGGAAGATAATTCAGTGGTTCAGTGAGAGATGCTAGACTTTTTGGTGTCATGCAAATACATTTTCAGGTATTCAAAGCCCTGCAAAGAAATATGAAAAAAGATTATAATCTCAGCTACTCAGAAGGCTGAGACAGCAGGTTTGAGGCCAGAGCAGGCAACTTAGCAAGAAACTGTCTCAAAATTTGGGAAGGTTCAAGGAGATGTAGCTCAGTAGCAGAGTGTTCACCTAGCATGCTTGAAGACTTGGGTGGAATCCCCAGTTCCACACATATGCATAAAATTAGCTATACTAGAAAGGTATCCCATCTCATGCTGGGGGAAAAATGTACATAGGTAAAAGAAAGAATGAATAAAATAATGATGAAAGTAACTTCATTGATTAGCAAGGAATTGAGCTATGCTCTTCAGATATGTAACCAAATTTAATCCATCAGCTATTTCCAAAAATAGATGTTTGCATCCTTTTTAATTCAGATTAATTAGGTTGCCCAAGGATCCATAGCTAGTGATGATAGATACAGTATTGAGCCCTTAATGGCTATTTCCAGATCTCATGCTATTTCCCCTTCAATAGAGCCACCATCTAATAGAATAACCCAGGTGCATTGGTTATTCTGAGTATCAGAGGTAAGAAGATGTCCAGTCATTAACATTTTTTTATTCCATAATAAGTTCTGTCCAAGGGCTCACAGAACTTTCAAAATTGTCCCAGTTACTTAACTCATTAGTCAGCAGGACATTCATTTTATAAGTATAGTATCTCACAAATGATCCTAGAACACATATCCACCATCTACTCTACATTGTAGAATATGTGGCATCATCCAAGGGTTATTCTCCTTCCAGTGGAGACACTGAGGGTTACCCCAAGAATCTTCCCCATTCTTTAACTTCTTGTTTCTTTTCACAGATGATTCTACTGGCAGGACTGATTGGATGTCTTTCTGTTCTAGGCCAGATGTCTCACATGTGGGGAATGCAAATGGTAAGTTGTCATCATATTTGATGAGCTGTTGCTGCCCTCTAGCTCCTGATGAAAGAGGGAGCTTCAGAGAGCAACTTCCCTTTGCCTCCTAGTGGATCAGAGGACAAAATCCTACCCTGCTGTGTATATCACTCCTACCCAAAGCCAAACCTAAAAGCCCAGGTAAATAGTTCAATACATTTAAGAAACTTGCAATTTCTCATAAACACTTCAGCTATATGTATATTTTTCTATCAGCATATAAACAACATGATAAAAGCAATAAAAATGATTATTTTATAAACTGTGATATGGTAATATAGTTAGAGGATCTGAAAACTACTTAAACTTCCAAGTTAACCAATAGGGAGTTGTTAATGAAAATTATATATTCATAGACTCTTAGAATTTTATGTAAATACCTAATATTGCTTTCTACACTAAAAATATTTTACTTTTCATGTTTGCATTACCCCGTTATATCATAAAAAACTGTGACATCTATATCAGTGAAGGTAAAAGAATCTTTCTCTATTTGTATCTTCAATAAAATAATAAGAAAATAATAAGATAATAATAAGATATTTATACAACATACTCAAAGACTAGCATCTGAACCATTACTTAGTAAATAATCTTAGAGTACCTATTATGTGCTAGAGTCTGAGGATTTAAAGTGATGAAGATATAATACCTACTCTGATAGAAGACAAAACATAGTAGGAAACAAATAGTTAAGCAGATAGTTTTATACATATGATGAGAACATTAACACAAAAAGATAACTGGAAGGATGGATGGATGGATGGATGGATGGATGGATGGATGAACGGATGAATAGTTGGTGTTATGGACTAAGTTATATCCCTCCAAAATTTATATTTGTATTAAGATAGTAGAGCCCTAACCCCAAATTTAACCATTTGGAGATAGGTCCTTCTAGGAAGTAATCAAAATAAAATGAGGTCATAAGAATGGAGTCCTAATCCCATGGGACTGGTGGTAGCACATGCCTGTAATCCCAGTACTTGGGAGGCTAAGACTGGAGGATTACAGGTTTGAGGTCAGCCTCAGCCACCTAGAGAGACACAGTTAAAAAATAAGTGTTGGGGGTATAGCTCCACAGTAGAATGCCACTGGGTTCAATTCCCAGTACAAAAAAAAAAAAACAAAAAACAAAAAACAAGGAGATAGAAAGACTCTCAGGAACGATTTCTCTCTCACTCTCTCTCTCTCTCTCTTTCTCTCTCTCTCTCTCTCTCTTTCTCTCTCTCTCTCTTTCTCTCTCTCTCTGTCTCTCCCTCCATGTCTTTCTCTCTCTCTCTCTCTCTCTCTCTCTCTCTCCCTCCATGTCTCTTTCTGTCTCTCTCTCCCTCCACCCACCCCCCTCTGCCTGTCCTTATGTGTGCATGCACAGAGGAAAGACAACATGAGGGATGACAGAGAGAAAGTGATCATCTACAATCTGGGAAAAGAGGCTTTATCAGAAACCAACCCTGCCAGGACCTTGATCTTAGGCTTCCAGCCTCCAGAACTGTGTGAAAATGTCTGTTGTTTAAGCTACCCAGGCTGCGGTACCTTGTTATGGAATCCAGAGGGAACTAGTGCAACTGGATAGACAGCACTGTGCAAACAAGAGCATGAGTTATCTAAAGCTCTGGTTAGTTAACAAGGACAGCTTCAAAGGAGATTTGAAATGTTTCCCCTTTGATCTTCTTATTCTAAATTGAAAACGCAATGCATAGTCTTTACAACTTTATGATAATGTAGAAGGTATATACAGTCTAAAAAGATGAAATTGCTCAACTTGTCTCCCACTTTTCAAAGGCAGGAACTGTTTTGAAAAATTTTTTATTGTGGTACTGGGGATTAAACCTAGGGGACATTCTACCTCTGAGCTGCAACCCCGGCCCCATTCTGTTTTTTGTTTTGAAACAGGGTCTCACTAAGTTACTGAGGCTGTCCTCAAACCTGTGATCCTCCTGTCTCAGCCTCCCAAGTACTGGGATTACGGCGTGTGCCACCACACCCAGTTAGGCAAAGACTCTTTTTAAAGAGAGCTTACTGGCAAGACCAAGGGGCATTCCTTTTAGGGTACCAGAAGCTAGAGAAAATGGGGCAGAACAAAGGGCCTTGGAAAGCTGAGATGTAAAAGCAGAGAGGGTTGAAGCAGAATCTTCCACTCACTCTGTGAGCGGGTTTGTGTGGCCACAGTTTGTGTGCATCAGGCCAGCAGCTTATACATGAAATGATACGCACCAAATCAGGAAAATTGTTCCAGAGACAGGAACAGACAATCCATAGAAAAAGAAAAACAGCTCATAAACATAGGGAAAGATCTCTAACTTCACTCAAAATTAAAAAAATGCAAATGAAAACTACACTAAGATACCACTTTTCATCTTCTGATTGACAATGATCCAAATGGTTTTACAGAATGCCCCCTTGACGAGGCCGTGTGAATTCAGCACTCTTAGACATTGCTGCCAGAACTGCAAAGTGGTACAACCTTATCAAAGAGGAACTGGCAGCATGCAGTAAAATTACATAGACAATTACCCAGGATTTCTACCTCTTACAAAGTATCGCAAAGATGTCTGGCAATATATGAGAATCTATGTACACAAGGATTTGATGCAGTACTTTCGTAAAGGCAAAATACTGGAAATATGAAAAATACTTGCCAACAAAGGACTAGTCAAAAAAGCTATGGTCCATCCACATGATGGAACACTATGCAACTATAAAAGGGATGAAGTATGCTACACATTACTATGGCGTATTTATGAGGATACTAATAACTGCAAAAAAGCAAAAAGTAGGAAAATTAAAGAATGAGCTTCCATTTATCCTATGAGAGTAAAGAATATGTAGAACACACACACACACACACAATTTGCTTATATTAAAAAAGATAAACCAAAAAATATTTTAAGTGCTTACCAATAGTATGGGCTATGAAAGAGTTTGAAGGGTACTGAAGTAAAAGACTCTTCTGAATAAAGTTTTTACAAATTTGACTTTAGAATTATGCAAATATTTTACATTTATAAAAATAAATTAACAAAAAGTATCTTATATATTGAAAGAAAAATGAAATAAAAGCTCTTAACTATATACAAAGGTAGTTGTAAACACACAAAATAGAACCATCCCAAGTCACTTTATTTTTTTATTTTTTTATTTATTTTTTTGGTGGTACCGGGGATTGAACCCAGAGGCATTCTACCTCCACGCTACACCCCCGGCCCTATTTTTTATACTTTATTTTGAAACCGGGTCTCATGACGTTGCGGAGGGCCTCACTAAGTAGAGAGAGAGAGAGAGACAAGGAGAGAGAGAGAGAGAGAGCTGAGGCTGGCCGCGAACTCGGATCCTCCGGTCTCTGCCTCCCAAAGTACTGGGATTACAAGCGTGCACCGCCACGCCCGGCCCAAGTCACTTTAAAATCAATTATTTGACTAAACATCCATAGTGGTATTTACCCTAAGGGAAAAAAGTTACCAAACCAAACAAACAAAATCCACATTCTTTTTAATAATCGTGTAATTATCATGTTGATGGTGAAGCTAGAAGCATCATGCTAAGCCTGTAATATGTGTATTGGGGAATGAAGAAAATGAATAATTATATTGGTGCTTTTAACCACTGTGATTTTGGGTATGAAAGAAAGACTGGTGAGAATAAGTTAAAATCATATTGAATTAGAATTGTCTGTATGTAATTATTATAAATTTTCTCCTTTTAAAAATATGCATTTCAGCAGCCTGATAACAAGAAATATTTTTCTTATTCACATTAGAGTTTTTCAGGATCATATTTTATTACAAGGACCCAACACTTTTTTGAGAAATGCCTACATCTAGGTCTTAGATAGAACGGTATAAACAGTTTTGAGAGCAAAGAGGTTATCAAAGACAACTGGATAGGAGGAACACAGGTTCGAAGCCAATCTCAGCAACTTAGCGATGATCTCAGAAACTTAGTGAGAACCTGTTTCCAAATAAAAAATAAAATAGGGCTGGGGGTGTAGCCCAGAGCTACAAGCCTCCTAGGTTCTATCCCCAGTACCAAAAAAAAAAAAAAAAAGACACCTACTAGTGTTCAGTCAAATGACGAAGGAGCCAACTTAATTCCCAGTAGCCACAAATGGAACAATTTAAATATCAATAAATTGATTTTATAGATTGAAATACATCAAATAATTTTATCTGTTAAAACTGGGAGCTCATGATTTGTCCAAAAGAAATATTGCTTTCACTTAAAATCAAATCTTTCTAATTTACTTTAAAAAATTCTAGAGCACCAACTCATCGGTTAGAAAATGCTAAGTAAGGGCCTGGCGTGGTGGCGCACGCTTGTAATCCTAGTACTTTGGGAGGCAGAGACCAGAGGATCTGGGTTTGCGGCCAGCCTAGGTTCTCACTCTCTCTCTCCCTGTCTCTCTCTCTCTCTCTCTCTCCTTAGTGAGGCCCTCCGCAACTTCGTGAGACCCGGTGTCAAAATAAAGCACAAAAAATAGGACCGGGGGCGTAGCGCAGAGGTAGAACGCCCCTGCGTTCAATCCCTGGTACCGCAAAAAAAAAAAAAAAGAAAAAAGAAAATGCTAAGTAAATAGAAATAGATATTTAAGCATTTTTGCCACCTTTCTTTATAATTCTCCCTATTGTCAAGTAGTTGGTGACTAGTAATTTCTCTGTTTCAAGTGGCCTAGACAATACATAAAGGACCAGAACAGTTAGAATAAATTAGAATGCATTCATTAGAAGATGGAGAGTGGAGTCAAGAATATTATTCTCAACACTAAGTTACACATTTCAACTCCAATCTCCCTCCTTTCTTGCAGACCCTCTCTGTTTAGAATATATTACTCCTCATTCAGAAGGTTTCCAGAGCAAACCATGATTTTCCCAGGCATTCTCCTTTTCCTGACTTTCTGTTTTTTTTATGTTTAAGTGACACCACACTTCTCTCATTCATGTAGGCCCGAACACTTTCTAACCTTTAATTCATTCTCACTCTCCTTTCTATAAATTCCTTCCTATTCCAAGCTAACTCCCAAGTCTTGCCTATTTTATCATAGTAGTATCTCAAAAGTGCACCATCCCCAGTCCCTTTCTCAGCCCCACATTTAAACTGGATAATCGGGGACCCAAAGTTGGCCCTGACAGGTTCTGTTTTGGCCTTACTCTGGACATATACTTTGCCATAATGGAAAGTTCCAAAAACTAAGGGCACTTGCCCATCTCTTACATCTCAGTCTAGACTATGGTAAAGGTGCTCGGTACCCTAAACTAACTCGCCCTAATGGCCCCAAGTCTTTTTCCCTGGGTTATTCTCCCAAAGGTAGATGATGCTACTTGCCTTAGCTATTGGCAGAGGAGTGTTTTGGGAACATGGTCTTGGATGTCCACATGCCCAAGAGGCAATTGGTGGAAGAGATAGAGCCTGGAATTAAAAGAAAAAGGGAGCCAGGTATGGTGGTGCATGCTTGTAATCCCAGTACTTAAGAAGCTGGGACAGGAGGATTTCATGTCCATAGCCAGTTTCAGCAACTAAGTGAGGTCCTCCAAAACTTAGTGATACCCTCTTTCAAAATAAAATAGGACTGGGGGTTTGGCTCAGAAGTAAAATGCATCTGGGTTCAATCCCCATTACCACAAAAAAAGAGAAAAAAAAAACGAGAGAAGTGTGTAAGAGCTTGGTATCTCCACTTGAACTCTAGCCTTGGCTCTGCAAATGTTGGCTGCACACTATCTACTGAGATGCTGTGAACATTCACATAAACTATTATAGTAATCTTAAGACTGGGCATCCATGCCCTGGAAATTCGATTCAATGTTTCTAAAAATCTGGTGTTTAAGAACCAGCAACCTACAAATGACCTCATCTCTGAAGTCTCTGAAGTATCATCTCTGAGGTAGGGCTGGGAATCTGCATGTGTCACTAGCTTCCTGGTGATTATTGTGCACATGTGTGATATAGTACTACTTTTTTCAAGGGCAAATTGGCATTAGTAAATTAGCAAATTGGTGTTAGGCTAAATTGGTGTTAGTAGGGCTCAGATCTAATCACATCTTCTGCTTCTCAATGTCTTATAGTGGTTCTCCATTTTCTTAAACAGTATTTTGCATTTATTGGTGAAAAGTTCCATTATTATGCACATATAACCTTTTGAGGCTAATCACATGCTATTTCTATAACTTATCCTATAGTTAAGGGAATAGCAGACTTTCTATATAGGTCCAAATAGGCTTTTCAGACTAAGCAGTCAGTCATAACTACTCAAGTTTGCAAAAGAAGCCATAGAGAAGCTGTAAAGAAGTAGACATATGGCTGGGTTCCAATAAAACTTTATTTATAAAACACGATTGGCCCAAGGCCATGGTGGGTTGACTCCAGATGCAGTTTAACATGTGCTTTTCTATATAGAACACCCTTCATTTGTTCATGCTGTTTCTGCTACTCTGCATGTCCATATCCCAAAAGGATCAATTCCAGACTCTAGCTCCTTTAAAAATCTTCCCTTATCATCCAGATAACTCTTACTAGCTTATATTTTAGTTAGGTATGTACCTGATTATTTCTCCAGTTTAACAACCTAAGAACAAGGATGCCTCTGTTTACCTTGTAGCATCTGTTTTTTTTTACTTTGCTTATTGCACATTTTGATATAAATATAGAAAGCAGATTTAGTGCTTATTTATTGCTTATGTTCACCAGGGTCCATTCACATTTGCATGGAAAGACCAAATCTCCCCTCTCTTGGTGACTGTGTTCTCACTGAGACTAACAAGGGGTGCAGGGTGCAGCCTTGACACCGTCCTAGATGATAGAGCACTGCCCTCTACATAGCTACACTGATTCACACAGAGATGCATGAGTGTGATCTTGCTGGACCTTTTTGCTGACTGACCGTCATTTCTTTATTTCCACCTAGTTTCTAGATGGGAAAACTTAGGCTCAGAGCTTTTAGCAGTAAACCTACCACCAAAAGGAGCCCACAAATGAAAGCAACATGAAATAAAATAGAACAAACTGGTTAGAGAGATGGATTCTTAGAGAAATAAAATGTTCCTTCTGTACTAAAATCTAAAATTTTCCAAACTTCACTCTGTACCCTTCAGCCAAGCCCCTGCCTCCATTCTTCTATGAGAGGCAATACTTAATAAATTTTCTCTTATTCTAAACCAGTTTGGGTTAGGTTAACTTCATTTGCTAAAAAAAAAAAAAACTCTCCCTACTTGGTAAGGTATAAGGTAAGCCATCAATAAACATCAAAAGAATAAGTTAAATAATAATCCTATACAGGACAAAGTAAACAATTTCTGAAAATTGGCAAATTCTCTTTTCCTACAGAGACGATCAAAAAGAGTGAATATACTACCCAATCTAATTTTTCCAGAAATTATTTCAAAACATTCCAAAGACTTAGGAATTTGGAAACTGGAGAAAGGGAAGAGATGGTATTTTATAGATCATTTCTGAGGCCAATAATATGTAGCTCAGATTTTTTTTGCGGTACCGGGGATTGAACCCAGGGGCATTCTACCTCCGCGCTACACCCCCGGCCCTATTTTTTATACTTTATTTCGAAACCGGGTCTCACGAAGTTGCGGAGGGCCTCACTAAGTAGAGAGAGAAAGAGAGAGAGAGAGAGAGAGAGAGAGCTGAGGCTGGCCGTGAACCCGGGATCCTCTGGTTTCTGCCTCCCAAAGTACTGGGATTACAAGTGTGCGCCACCACGCCCGGCTCTGAGGCCAATAATATGTATGACCTTAATCTTCCATAATAGGATGTGCTAGGTATTGATGGTTAGTTGGTATACTTGAAGCTCTCTCAGGAGCTGTGACACTTGTTTCAAGCTAAAAAGAGTAAAAGAAACAGAAAAGGAAAAAGAAAAAGAAAGAGAAAAAGAAAAGGGAAAAGAAAAAGGAAAGAAGGGAGTGAAGGAAGCCAAAGTCTCCAGTGAACAGAACTGACTGACAAATGCTGGTACACAAAGGAGAGCAGCTGCCTCTGCTCAGCCCCTGAGCCACAGAGTACACAGAATAAAATTGCTCTTAAAAATGTCATTTCTAGCTGGATGAAAATGATGCTCGTCCTCATTCATTTCAGGATGTTTCATATCTAAAAAATAGGCTCAACATAAAAATCACCATGGAAATGAAAGAGCTAATATCAACCTGATCATGAGACAATAAACATTGTTTAAAAGTTTATATAGCTACATAAATGATTCTGCATATCTGACACATTTTTATGCAGAAGAGGATAGAGTAATAGACCTGTGATTTTATAACATGGTGCCCTATGACTTGTGATTTTTTTTGCAAAATAACCTGATGAGGGAGTTAATGCTTTGAAATGATGAATGGTTATTTACAAAGTAAATGTGTCAATCAAAGATTGGCTTTGTGTGGTTAATGGTTTCTCATAGATAATAAGAGAATACCACTTCTGCAATGTTAGGGAGAATTGTTCTCTGACTGTTAAAGGATCCTAAAGATTCTTATACTTTACTCAATGAGTTGTGTGTGGGTCTTCTAAGATATATTTCCAAGTATAATGCATGATTTTGCTGTATATGCTTCTTTTATGGTTTAACTATTAAAAATGCTGAATAAAAGGATTCTAAATGGGTTGTTCTTTCTGTGGACTTGGTATTTGTATTAGACAGGGTTCACTAGATTAACAGAATTCACAGAATGAGTATATTTGAAAAAGGGATTTATCAGATGGGCTTACAGTTTGAAGCAATGTAGTCCCAAGTTCTGACTGCACGTGGAGAGTCAGAGGAACCAGTAGCTGGTCAAGCGGTCTAAGAGCTGGAGTCTTAGGATCGGAGCAACCACTAATTCAGTCCCAGTCCAA
>PVJS01000484.1:97802-128605 GCA_004027185.1 Glis glis | reverse complement strand
CCCAGTAAGATACACACACACACACACACACACACACACACACACACACACAGTGTTATAGTCACACATGTGCTTCAGAATGCTTTAAATAATGAGATTTAGGAGCGGGTCTGATAGCTGCTGTAATTTCAAAGCCAGCGATGAGCGTAAATGGTATTTTGAGATTCCTGGGAACGTGATATGAAAATACCTGAGATTTCTCCTGGGATCAAAGTCACAGACAGGGCTATGTAATGTGGCCATGGCTTCCTTCTGGATCCGTAACTAAGGAAGACTTTGGTGCAGTTAGACATGAGTTCGCTGGGACAAAGATGCAGACTCTTCTCTACCCAGGGTCATGATGCCTTGGAGGGTAAGTGGGCCACCTGCCTCCTGCTGGGAGACCAACCCCTGGATGGAAAGGAAGCTGAGCAGGGCCCTGGGCAAGTGGCAGCAAGACAAACCTTTTGTAGGTCTGTGTGGGGAGGGCCCGGAGAAACATCAGCCTGGACAAACCCACTCACAGGAGCAAATGCAAAAGTAAATTTAAATAAATACAAGGTTGCAGGCTGTGGCTCCCCAGCAGGCCTGGAGCACACACGGAATGGAAAATGAGGGTGAGGGATAAAAATAAAGACTGAGATTAGCGGAACAAGGACGATGTCCCCTCTCTGCAACCGCCGCCCCCCACTCTGAATGAATAAAGCCAGCACTCTGGAATATGGCTGGTTCTCCCTGCCGTTGGCTTTCTTTTATTTATTTGGTGCAGTCTTCTCCTTGGGGAGGTGGGTAATTCTGATTTTTTTCTATGCCCCTCAAGCAAATGAATCGTGTCATCTGCCTGAAACGGGAATGAGCTCCTGCCAGATGTGTCCCCAGTCACCTCTGTGGTGCAGGTCCCCCCTCTTAGCTTCCCTCCACCCCCTTCCTACCAGCCACACTGGAGGTAGGAGGAGGCAACCGCTACATAGGACCAAGTCTTTGAGCTGTCTGCCCAGTGGGTCTGAAGCCTTCAATTGAATTCTTAACCTTGTATTCCCAAGGGCCCCCTGGAGGTGACCTGCCTCGGGCCTCCCGTCCACGTGGACCAGGGTTGTCACTTCTTTCGGAGGCCCCAAGCAGAGTCACTGATCCCCATTCTTAACTGCTCTCGCCAATGTGCTCCCTCAAGTTCATGCTGTCCTTTAGGTTCATCTCAGCAGAGAAGGGGAAGTAAAAAATCAACGGGGTTTGGAAAACTGAGATGGGAGAGGATGGGAGCCAGGACTGCAAACGGAGCCTCACAGCACTTGCAAGAAGCACAGGGTAGAGTTCAAAGCTAAACTCTGCAACCACTGGCTGAGTGACCTTGGGCAGGCCCCCTTATCTCTCTGAAAAGGGCAAAATAAACACACCTATCTTCCAGGCTGGGTATGATAATCATAATAGTTAATGTATAAAGAGTGCTTTTTATGGTCCAGGGCTTGCAAGCAGATAGTTTTGTTTGTTTGTTTGTTTGTTTGTTTGTTTTGCGGTACCGGGGATTGAGCCCAGGGGCGGTCTACCTCTGCACTACGCCCCCGGCCCTATTTTTTTATACTTTATTTTGAAACCGGGTCTGATGAAGTTGCGGAGGGCCTCACTAGGTAGAGAAAGAGAGGGAGAGAGCGAGCTGAGGCTGGCCGCGAACCTGGATCCTCCGGTCTCTGCCTCCCAAAGTACTGGGATTACAAGTATGTGCCACCACGCCCGGTGTGCAAGCAGATAGTTTTAAATACACACATGAACTCATTTTACCTCTCAACAGCTCTGTGAGGGAGCTACTTTCACTGATAAGAAAATGGAATCAGAGGATAAATAAGTCCCCTAAAGTCATACAGAAGTGGCAGGCCAGGCTGGGAATGCAGGCAGTCTGGCTTCAGAGCCCTCATCTTATTTGTAAGCAGCTGCCTCTCTTGTCCAGGTGGCACCACACTGGCACGTACGTGGACAGGCTGTGGGAGCTGGGGCGGGATGAGCTCACAGAGGCATTCAGGCCTCTGCCTGGAACAGAGCAGAGGGCTGCAGCCGGGGAGGGATGGGCAGCGCTGATACCAGGGGGCGTGGAGCTGGAGTGCCAGGTGGCCCTCCCGGCCCTCCCTGACCTCTGGAGAAAAACCTTAGGATTTGCAGTCATAAAGACTGACTGGCCCAACCATGTCTTCCCAGAGGCAGACACCAGGCCCAGAGAGGGGACGAGGCCTGCTTGGAATCACACCTCTGGTGTGTGCAGAGCTTGGCTGGGAACTTGGCTTGGTTCGGTTCTCAGGGCAGCCTGAGTCAGTGCGGTAGCAGTGTGCTGGAGTCAGAGTTCCAAGTCCTGAGAGCCTCTGTCACAGGCCGGGGTCTTCTGAGGAGTCCTGAGGGGCATGTTTAATTGGACTTTTAGTTTCATTATAAGAGAGCTGGGGGTTCTTGGGTTTCTTCTAAACACTGTGGAAGGAAAGTGGCAAAATTGCAAGAGATCCCCCAGTCGGTCCTGAGGAAGCCCCTGAGGCTGGAACAGGTGGTTGGGTTTTCCCCCAGAGAAGACTCTGCTGCTTTTCCTGCCTCCACCTTGTCCCAACAGTCCACTGTCCACAAGGCAATCAGAGGGCTCCTTAAGAAAGGCAGAGCCAGATCATGTCGATTCTGTCAACTCCCAGGTCTCTCTGGGCTCGTGGTAACAGGACAGGGCCTCCCTGTGGCTGACAATGCCTCACCAGGAAACAGCCTCGCCAAGCTCCCCTCTCAAGCCCTGGCCAGCCACATGTACCTCTTTTCTGACTTCCCCACTGGAATGAAACACAAGCTCTTAGGGAGCAGGGGCGCATCTACAGTGCCATCTCCTACAACCAGCTTGGTGATGGTCATATAGCAGGCACATGAGGATGTTGGCGGGCACACAGTGGGTACAAGTTGATGATGTTTGTGGCACATAGGAGTCGCACAATGATGTTTGTGGCACTTAGTAAGCACACAATAATGTTGGCAGCATATAGTAGGTGCACAATAATGTTGGCAGTATCTACTAGGTGCACAATAATGTTGGTGGCACTTAGTAGATGGTAATGGTGTTAAAGGGCTTGGTGTGGCATGGGAATGAGTGTTTAGGGACTGATCCCCCACCTGCCTAAGTTTCAGTGTAGCTCCTCAGAAAGGCGGGGGTGGGAGGGCACAGCAATGAAACCTGAAGGGTTTTTTTTCTGAAATGATTGCAGTTCCGGGAGCAGCCAGAAGTGGGCAGTGAGGCCTCTCTGGGGGAGGGTGGGTGTTGGCACCCCACTTCCTCAGCCACCCTCTCCTCTGCAGAAAATGCCCTCAGGGATAGCAGCAGTGCTCAGAGAAGCTATGGCCAGAAGTGGGGCAGAAAGTGGACGGACGGCTCCCAACTGGGAAGAAAGGGGAAATGCACATGAGTGTTATTTCTCCTGGCAGATGGATGGAGGAGAGGAACTCCTGGGTCAGCTGGTAGGGTCCTGCACAATGCACAAACTATTCAACACCCCCACCCCGCCCCACTAGTATTTGTGAAGCAGCCAGAGGTGTGGATGGTCCCCCACACCCAGCCAACCTCTCTGACCCTTCAGAGGTGGGAAGCAAAACACTGGATAATGCACTGGTCCGAGCAGGAGAGTGGTTCCAGGACAACTGAACAGAAAATCCCAGCCATTCCAGCGAATCCTCCCATGCAAACGGCAGAACGGGACTGTGTGTGGCCAGTGTGACTCCCGGGCATGTGAAGAGGGGGCTGGGAGGCCTGCAGGGGGGCCAGGAGCGGAATGCTGGCCACATGGCAGAAAGCACAGAGAAGAGGAATCCAACTGGGTGACCATGCTGCTTATTCACGGTGGCTTCCCAGGACACCGAGGGAGACAAGAAATCGCTGGGCACAGGGGAACTGGGCGGGCACAGCCTTTACTTTGAAACTCAGAGATGAGCTCCACACCCAGGCTGGCTTTGGAGCTGGTGCCTTTGGGTATTTTTTTTTTCCATCTGCATCACAACCATCTATTTGCATCTCAACTGTCACCAGGTACAAATGGGCTGTTGTCGGTTCTGGCCCACCCATTCCTTTCTTCCCTGGCTTCTGTGAGTTTCTATAGGGACGAAGGAGAAGAAATTACTCGGCTAGACTCGACAATGCTTTAGGTCCTTGGAAGATAGAAAGGGCTTCCTTCAAGCACCTTGCTGCCTTGCATGGCCTGGCAGAGCCAGAGATTCAGTGAGAGACTGTGTGGAATCTTAGATATGGTGGGGACCAGGCATCAAGTAGTTTTTGTGAGTTAGATTAGCATCCTAATTAGGAACACTGCCACAAAGTTCTGACTGAGAGACTAAACTGCTTCCTCCTTCCTTTTCTGATTCCAGTCAGCACTCTCTACTGCCCCACAATGGGCTTTTGAGGTTGTCCTTCCAGTGGGGAGAAAGCCCTGGGCCGCCTCACTGCTATGTTTGCTCCTCATTCTATGGCACAGTCACTCAGCGTTCCAAGTTCCAGGCAGAGTGTGAGGCTCGAGCTACCTGATGAGCAAACCCACACGTGGCCCTGCCTGTGGTTCCTCCCGTGTGACTGGGAGATAGGCATTGATGAGACCGGCAGCACACTCAAAATTGTAGGACCATAGTCACGGGGACTGCCAGACAGTCCTAGGGTCCTGCAGAGCCCGTGACAAAGGGATCTCACCTCTCTGTATCTTCTCCTCCCTCCTTCAAATTTGCTCAATAACCACGTTTTATCTGCTACGCTGAACAAATTCAGAGTCACCTTCACCCAGGCACAAAACCCAACAGACACTGTCCCCTCAGAAAGGGACAAGACATGACAAATTATTTTCCTTCCTTCCCTCCCTCCTTCCCTTCCTTCCTTCTTACTGGGACTTGAACCCAGGGACATTCTACCTTCGAGCTACACTCCCAGTGCTTTTTAATTTTTATTTTGAAACAGGGTCTCACTAAGTTGCAGAGGGCCTCACTAAGTTGCTGAGACTGGCCACGGACTTGTGTTCCTCTTGTCTCAGCCTCACAAGTACTGGGATCATAGGCATGCACCACCATACCCAGCGACGATTTCTTAAAGATCTTTTCAGGAGGATCACAGGTTAGAGGCCAGCCTAGCAACTTGGTGAGGCCCTCCACAACTTAGTGAGACCCTGTTTCAAAACAAAAAATAAAATAAGGCTGGGGGTGTAGCTCAGAGGTAGAATGCCCCTGGGTTCAATCTCCAATACCACACACAAAAAAAAGAAAACCTCAAACAAAGATCTTTTTTAATAGTTGCCTGCCTGCTGTCAGACGCCCCCTGCTTCCCCCCGGTCCTGACCACTGGCTGCCTCTCCTCCTCACTAGTCCTGCTCTCTGCTCATCACTATCCCCTGGAGAAGCAGGAGGCCAGACCCCCACTGCCAGAGACATGAGCCACCTCCCTGGGGAAAGCAGCAAGGGAGTACAGGGATGGCCCCTGTCAGATCCAAGGATCCCTGCGTGCAGGGGCTGTGCTGATGGCCGTGCCTAGGTGGCAGCAGTCACCAGAGGCAGGCTGAGCCACCACCCCTGTTCCTGCAGATGCTCAGACAGGCTCCCAGCAAAGGGGCCTATGGAAACCCCAAGGGGTCAGGAGGACCTCGGCATCCCCAGCCAGCTGCAATGAGCGAGGCCTGGGGTTCTGAGTCACAGTTGGCCACGCTCGGTGGGCCGGGTCCAGGTCAGGGAGCTGCAGCTCCACAGACAGCAACAATGGCCAGCGTTCTGCACGGCAGGCACTGTGCTAGGCCCCATGGACCTCTCGGCTCCTCTCCTTGACTCCTCTTCTGGGGCACAGACAAAGATCTAGCTGCTTCCCCACGTGCCAGCCTGCGGCCGTGAGGAGGGGACACGCCACCAGCCCTAACCAATGGGCCCCTGGGCAGCAGTAGGGGCCACTCCCGGAATGAAGCACAGAGGAGCTCTGCCCTCATCTGTCCCTTCCTGTCCTGCAGCCCCAGTGGAGCCACAGCTGGTACTTGAGTGATGACTCGGGGAGGGTCTCCCAGGCGACTGTGCTGGACAAGGAGACCCAGTGAAAAATGAACCTGGATCTGGGGGTTAACTTATTACTGCTGTGTAGGCCAGTGGACACATGCTCTTTCTCATTCCTTTTTGAGTAGATGAGCAAACTGAGCCTCAGAAAGGGTCATTAGCCAGGCATAGTGGCTCATGCCTGTAATCCCAGTACTTGGGAGGCTAAGACATGAGGATCACTGGTTCAAGGCCAGCCTCAGCAACATAGCAAGACTCTCAGCTACCTAGCAAGACTCTGTTTCAAAACAAAAAAATAAAAATGGCTGGGGGTACAGCTCAGAGGTAGAATGCCCCTGGGTTCAATCCCTCGTACCACAAAAAAAAGAGAGAGAAAAAATTTAAAAAGAAAGAAAGGGTCACTAATTTGCATGAGGTCACAGAGCTAGTAAATGGCAGGACTGGACTTAAACACAGGTGCTGTGTGCTTCCAGAACTTGCGCTGCCTTCCCCTGGGTTTCTTCCAAGATTAAGTCCAAGTTCCTGGCCTGGTCCTCATGATCTGCCCACCTTCCCACCACAAAACACAAACCTGCACTGCTCTCTCGGGTTCCTGCCTATTCTTGCCTTTCCCACCATCTACCTGCGGGTGTCTGCCTCTGGGCCCACATGGGCCACCCCGACTTGGCCAGCCAGCCTTCCTATGTGCCCCAAGGCTCATCCCTAGGCCCTTCTCACCACGCGCCTTTCCTGATCCTCCAGCACCAGGGCCCACTTGGATTCCTCCCCTGCCCTTGCAGGCTCTGGCTTCAACCTATTCTCTGTGCTTTCTGCTGTGTGGCCAGATTTCTGCTCCTGGCAGAAAGTATTAGAACTTGTTTTTATACCTGTTTATCTCTACCTTTTATATGCCCTACACTTTTGCAGATGTTTCAAAATGTATAGACATTATTTATGTAAACACACTATCGGACCATGGGTTATCCTTGACTTCCCCAAGGGGCCAAACCTAGATCCTAGTATACAGTAGGTGCTCAGTTATCTCAGACAGACAGGCATGGGATGGTGTGGCAGGAGACGGAGGCACTTGCACCTGCACACACAGTGGGCATCCCGGGGGAGCGCGAACCACTGACAGCGCCTGGCAGGACTGGACAGGCGTGGTGGCAGTCTGCCAGGAAGCCAGGGTGGAGAGGGGCTCTCAGGAGGAAGTTCAGCCCCAAGCGAGGCCCGAGGAGAAAGTGAAGAAAGGACCCCGGCTGGAAAACCAGGTGGAATTCCGGAGCAGAGCGGCAGGGAGGCAGCAATGAACGGACATTCTGCTGTGGAGGGGCGGGAGGTGAGGGCAGGGGACCAGGCAGGCAGAGAGGGTCCTGAGGGTTGGAAACCCACCCCACGCAAGCTCCTGTGACGATGTGGCAGGGCTGGCTGCAGCTCCCCCCACACACACATCGGCTCTCCAGCACCCCTACTTTCCAGGGCAGACTCCCTCAGGTAAGGTGACACAGGTGTCCCGGGCCCCTTAGCACCTTTCCTATGGCCTGGGATCCCCTTGAAAGCACCTATGTCCCCTGAGCAAGCTCCCCACAAGCAAAAGGGGGTCATTATTACATCGAAAGCAGGCCAAGGTGACTGTCTATATCAGAGCCTCTAAACCAGGGCACGTCCATCCTGGACAGAACAGAGATGACCCATCAGGGTGTGGGATAATATATGGATGGTTTACTTCTACTTTCTAACATGGCTGTTTGTAAATGCTTTATAATGTACATATTATATTACTACAATGACCATGTATATAACTTCTACTTTTTTTGGCACTGGGGATTGAACCCAGGGGCATTGTACCTCTGAGCTACACCCCAGCCCTATTTTTTATTCTTCATTTTGAAACAGGGTCTCACTAAGTTGTGGAGGGCCTCACTAAGTAGCTGAGGCTGGCCGCGAACCTGTGATCCTCCCTTCTCAGCCTCCCGAGTACTGGGATTACAAGCGTGCGCCACCACGCCCGGCCATAACTTCTAAATAAAAAGCCACATATTGAAAGTATGTGCTCACATGTTTTTGCAGGGTGCAGGTGATATCTATAGCACTTTAGAAACCAGTAATTTTTACAGCCATATTTATCCTCAGAACATAGCAGGGAAGGAGGTGCGGCAGTGTTTGCTCCTAACTGAGGATCTGAAAGCCCAGAGATGCCTGGCATCCCTCCCAGGGTTGTGCAGCCCAGGCGGGGTAATGGGACTCACCTCGTCCTTGTCCACCACCTGGATGAAGAGGGGGAGGGCAAAGCCGACCTGCGCCAGCTCGGTGATGGCCACGCTGTACTCAGAGCTGTTGAACTCTGGGGCGTTGTCGTTGATGTCGATAACCAGGATATTGAAGGTCGTGGTGACTGTGGCATCTGATGGGGTGCGGTCATCATTCAGCTCTGTGCCCTGCAGACAGAGGATGGTCACACCAGGGGTGAGGGTGGCCCCAATCACAACGACAGCTGTAATTTAGCAAGGACTTCCTCAATGCTAGACACTGCTGTAGATGAGTTACCCCATCTAATCCTCACCCAGCCCCAGGAAGAAGATTCCATCTTTAGTATCCCCATGTGACTGAGAAGGAAATGAGCTCAGAGAGGCTAAATAACTTGTACAAGGACACACAGCCTGAGTAGACTTCAAACACCGGCAGTAGGATTCTAGAACTGACAAGATAAGACATGGGGAGGACCAGACAGATCTGGGGGTTTATGGGGTGGGGACAAAGAGAGAGTCTGTTCAATTTGGCAGATGATAAAACTGAGGCCAAGGATGTGTGTGAAGGCGGCTGATCAAGACTTCTTTTTTTTTTGTGGTACCAGGGATTGAACCCAGGGGCATTCTACCTCCGAGCTACACCCCCGGCCCTATTTTTTATCCTTTATTTTGAAACCGGGTCTCATGAAGTTACGGAGGGCCTCACTAAGTAGCTGAGGCTGGCCACGAACCTGGATCCTCCGGGCTCCGCCTCCCGAGTACTGGGATTACAAGCATGTGCCACCACACCCGGCTGATCAAGACTTAACTGAGCACTGCATGGACTAGGCACTGCGGGGTTCAGGGTGAGGGTCTGCATCAGACTCAGGAAGAGACGGACTGATTCAGATGCTGGGGCATCCAGCCTCCAGACCTGAGCCCCAGGCCTCCACGTGCCCGTTTCCAGTTCTGACCCCAAACTTCAGAACCGGAATCTCTGGGTGAGACCAGGGAGAGGCATCTCCCACCACCTTCCCAGGGGACTGGGATGCACCGCCAAGTTGGGGAGCCCACCCTTACAGTCTGTACAAGATGAAACGACTGGGCACAGGGTCCCCCAGTGAGCTGGTGATGGTGTTGGGACAGGGGCAGCTTCTCCTAGGGAGCTGACCTTCTTGCCTCCGTTGGAGGGGTGTGGCACAGGAGGGGAGGCTTGGGAGGGGCCTGGGGCTTGGGTGCTGGTGGGGGAGGCGTGTTGGCCTGTCCTCTGTGGCTGATCACACCTGAGCATCACATAAGGTGAGAGGAAGGAGCTGTGGGTGAGGAGGGCTGACATACCTCTTGCTGAGGGCCCTCCCAAGGTCAAGGGGCTGGGAAGGGCCAGGCTGGGCAGCCCCATGCTCCTACACTGTGGGAGGGTCTCCTTCCTAGGGTCCTTCGCCCCAGTCTTTGCCTTCCTCCCATTAACTGACGGCTGGAGCTGGGGAGGCCGCCCATGGCCCACGCAGGATCTGTATCCCTAAACGGGTTTCCCAGGGAATGGCTCAGCAAGCCACTGGTTTCCATTAAAACTGGCTGTGAGTGGTAGGGGGCTGCGGGCTGTGACTCTGCCACCCCTTCCAGGGCGGGACCCGCAGCTTCTGTCCCCTCCCTCATGTGCTGTTTTTTCCTAGCCCAGGGATGCATGAGACTTAGAAATGGGACAAAAGCCCAGAAATGGGCACACTCAGGAACTCCAAGTGGCTACAACTGAGAACTTGGAAGCACAGGACAGGGAAGGGGAAGGACCTGGGACATGTCCCCTCATCCCCGAGATGGGGATAACAGTCCCCCTCCTGTGCGGTGCTGAACTGCCCAGCAGAGCTGTCCTCATGACTGTCAGCCCTTCCCGATGGCCTGTGGGGGTGACCTGAGTCAGTGCTGGGGGAGAGGTCGAGAGCCCTGTCCGGGGCCCTCCACCTGTGGCCCTCAGCCCGACGGGAGGCTGGCCTCGCAGCATGGCTGCAGGTGCCACCACACCAGCTCACCTTCACGGTCAGGATGAAGCCATGGCTGTACAGGGGGTTCTCCCGGTCCAGCAGGCCGTTCAAGGTCAGCGCCCCGCTGATGTAGTCCAGTGCGAAGATGCTGTTGGTGTTCCCTGTGGGAGAGAGAAGCACTGGCTGTGACAGGGCTCCGGGCAGGTGGGCAGGGCTCTGCGCCCATGGCACCTCTCCAGGTGGTGGAAACAAATCAGTCCCTCAATGGGTGTTGGTTCAAGGGAAATGGAAAGAGCACTGGACAAATTGGTATCCATGGTTCAAACAGTAGACAGCACTGAGCCACAGTGAGAACGCTCAGTCCTGCCCAGTCTCTTTCCGGAAAGTCTTGGTTCAATGCTAGTGTCTTTAACACCTAACACTTGTTTTCCTTTTTGACAGAGAGAGCAGGCTTCAGGCTCAGAGTCACCCAGGGAGTGGGACCCTAGCTGGATCCCACCCCCATCTCCAGTAGCCTGTTTTGTTTCCCTTGTGCTTATTTTTACGATTTTGTCCATTCCATTCCAATTTTCTATTCACATCAGTGATGCAATGTGTTTTAAAATGATAAACATGTTAGTTGGATGTGGTGGCAGATGCCTATAATCCCAGTACTTGGATGGCTGAGACAGAGGGATTGCGGGTTTGAGGCCAGCTTCAATAACTTAGTGAGACCCTCAGCAACTTAGACCCTGTTTCAAATTAAAAAAATAAAGAGGGATAGGTATATAGTTTGAAGGTAGAATGCCCTGGGTTCGATTGCCAGTACCCCCCTAGAGATAAATACATTACAAACATAATTCAATTTTTAAAAAATAAGTGTTCTAAGTACTTATTAAAACACAATCCAGATGTGGTATAATCTCAGTGACTCAGGAGGCTGAGGCAGGAGGATTATAAGTTGGAGGCCAGGCTGGGCAACTTAGTGAGCCCCTGTCTCCCAATAAAAAATAAAAAGTACTGGAGATGTAGCTCAGTGGTAGAGCACCTTTGGGTTAAAACCCCATTATCACCACCCCCAATTAAGAACACATATTTAAAGTACTGGCTGGGTGTGGTGGTAATCCCAGTATTTGGGAGGCTGAGACCGGAGGATCACAGTTGCAAGGCCAGCCTCAGCAATTTAGTGAGGCCCTCAGCAACTTAGTGAGACCCTGTTTCTAAATAAAATATAAGAAATTGGGCTGGGGGTATACCTCAGAGGTAGAATGCCCCTGGGTCCAATCCCTAGTACTAAAATAAAGTACTGGCAAAAATTGTAAACAAACAACCCTGGCCTCACCCTGAGCCCTCCGTCGCCCTCTGCCTCCTCTGCCCACTTTGCTGCTTCCCTTTAATGGAGCTGCCATGCTGGCTTCCTCTGCCAGTGCGACTTGTTCCTGCCTCTGGTCTTTCAGTGTCCGCCTCCCCCTCTCACGCTCCCAACCTCCTGACCCAGGGCAGCCTTCCTGCTCCTGCTCCTCCAGCAAGGCCTCTTCTTTGGTGGACTCCTATGGCCCCACAGGCAGTGACCCCTGTTCTGTGAGTGACAGTCCCCAGGTGCTTCCTGCATGTTCCTTTGATCTTCCTGCCTGGCCTAAAAGCTTCCTGAAGATGGGGGTTTTCACAACTGTCCCCCAAGGTACTGGTCCAACACTGGCACACGGTGGCATGCTGCTCCCCAGGCTGCCTGCGCCACCCTTGCTCCTGTCGATGCCCTTGCCACCATGCTGGGAATGCTCCCGGGAGCCAGTTCCGCTCTTTCCCCTTCACTGACCAGCTTGCTGCTTCCTTCACAAACTTGCTCGCTCTCATTCACTCACAGACTCAGCAGCCCCTGGGACAGGCCATCCTGTGCCAGGCCTGAGCTTGGCACGGTGGATGGGGGCATCCAGTGCCAGGGATTCTGACACTGAAGCCTGTGCCGCCTGGGAAGGGAGCCCTGACACCCAGGAGAACCGGGTCATCTGGGGTCGCAGCAGGGAGATGCTGTTCGAGGCTGGGAAGGCTCAAGGAGGAAGACTACCAGAGGAGGAGCAGTGATACCCTATGCCACTTACAACTGTGTGGCCCCGGTGACCAACCTGACCCCTGTGCCTGGGTTTCCTCATCTGTAAAAGAAGGACCACAATGGCCTCTAGCGTAGGTTCATGAGGATGCAAAGAGGGTGAAGGTATGCACACGCTGGCTTGGGACAGTCCCCAGCACAAACTAAGTACTTGATTAGTGTCGTTGTTGTTGTTGTTGTTGTTGTTGATGTTGTGTGGGCTGGGCCCTGGGGTACAGGTGGGACGGGGAACAAGGATGGATGGCACCGATTCCCTGGGAGAGATGACATCCCAGTCTTCAGCACAAGTGTGGGCCAGGATCGCTGGTGGAAGCTCCCGGCCCTCCCTGTTCTTCCGGACCCTGGCTCCAAAGGGATCAGCGCGCAGTAGGATCAACTTGGGGAAAGTGGAGGGGAGATGATGTCCTCTTCTCACTTTAGACTCTGGAATGGGGCTGTTCTCAGCCACCCTGTTCTGGGCAGACAGGTGTCCTGCGTCGACCCAGGTCCATGGCTGGAGTCCTCAGCCTGTGGCAGGGGTCGGCCAGGCGGCAGGGGATGGGCTGCAGAGGACTGTGAAGCTCCTTCAGGTTTCATATCACTCAGTGGGCTTCGGGGTCTGTGACCTGGGGACAGGCCCAGGGGTGGGGGGGACACTACTCCTGCCCTCCCCTGCCTAAGCTTGGTGGACCATGCTGGTTGCGAAGGCTGCGTTTGTGGAGCGAGGACGGGGCACAAGGAGATGTGAAAATGCAGGAAGAGAAGGGAGCTTCTTTAGCTGGAATTTTGCTGTGAGGACACGAGGGGATGTGTGCTTTCATCACTCACTCATTCATTCACTCAGCAATTATTACATGTCTTCTGTGTGCCACATTCCGCAGGGGGAGCAATCCTCCACCAGGATGGACCAGGGGTGAGGTGGGATGAAGCAGGGCCCTGCTGGGCCCCGCGGGGGGCTGGGTGCTCTGAGCCCCTGAGGCCCGGCAGAAGGGCCGCCCTGAGCAAGACCCAAGAGCCTCCTGCCTCCCCGGCTCATCACCAGCATCTGTCATCCCAGATTTTCATATGAATTTGCTCTTTCCAATAAAGGAACCTATCAAATGTTTAACTAAATGTGGTTCAGTTTTATCTTTGTAAGATTTTTCCTATATATCATTCACAAACTAGAAGACCCCTGTTGGATGAGGTGCTTTAGTGTCTGGTTGGGAAGCCAGGTAACCAACCCTGGCATCCCCATCGTATCTCCCACCCAGCACCTATGCCCTGCTCACAGCCACGCTGCTCACCCACGACCCATCCCCTATCCCTGGCGCATAAAACACCCCTCCCCCAGCAGGGTACCTGCTCCAACAGGCCTGCAGGCAAACACTTCCCCCCAAATGGTATACATTCTGAAAAACTTGGGGACCCTCCCCCAACACACACACACACACACACACACACACACACACACGCTTTTCACACTTCTGTATGTTCACCTTCCAGCCTCCTGCCAAGCAGGAGTGACATACTGCAAGGGCCAACAGCCAGAACAGGCTACACCCAGAGAGCTGGCAACACCACCTGAGCAAGGCCCCGACTGGGATGTGGTGACTGTCACCACGGCAACTACAGCATTCACTGGGATGCTGCAGGGCTCGGGCAGGGGCAGGAGATGAGCCTGGTGCCCCAAGCTCATCCAAAGAGTCATCCTGCCCATCCTTCAAGTTCACTGGAGCACCTGCCGTGTGTGAGGTGCCAGAGGATCAGTAGAAAAAAGCAGGCAAGCTTCCCCTGCAGTCTCCAGTCTAGATGACATTCATGACAGACGATGCTGTCAAAAGCAGAAGCACTGGCCGGCTAAGGCCACAGAAGACTCTCACTGGGGCAGAGCCAGTTAAGAGCGCGCCTGTGGGGGGTGACTGTGCAGGTGCACGCCACAGTTCTGCTTCCAGCTGTGTGACCTCGGTCATTTACTTACTGTATCTAGCCTCAGTCCCCTATTCTGTGAAATGGGGTAATAATGGTACCTGCCCAGAGTGTTGCTGTATAGATGAGGTGAGTTTAGACAGTGAAGAGGCACTGGAAGCTCTCAGCCAACGCCGGCCACCTGTGCTGCGCTCAGATGGTACCGCCATGGTCCTTCACTTCCACCCGAAGAGCCTGCACTTACAGTTGTCTGCCCAGCCGAGACACCGCGCCCACCCCACATTCCTGCCAGGGGAGCTTCGAGACCAGAGCTCAGGTTTGCAAGGTGGCTGCCCTGAGGCCAAGACAGCCATCTTGGAATGGAGCCCAGGTCCACCCCACCTCGCTCTGCCCCCTCTTCCCCTACTCTCACACTCTTCCTTCCTGGGGTCTGCGGGCCTGGCAGCCACACACACAAGCTCTCCTGCTACCCTGGAAAGTGATGTCACAGGTCAGCCCTTTGGTCTCCCAGACCTTTTGTATCTAAGTCCCATGGGGGCTGGAGGGGCTAGGGGAGGCGCACAGGGGACCCTTTCACCTGTTCAGTCCCCACTGCTGAGCAAGAGGGCAGCTGCTTCCCCTGGGTGGACAGGTGCTACCCTGGGTGTGTGTGGGATACCTGGGGAGGGGAGGGGCCCTGGGCTGGGGGGTGGGGCTGCACCTTTAGTGCCGGTGCATTCTGGTAATTGGTGCTTCCAAGGATCACAAAAGAGAAGTGTAGGTCATCCCTGGCCCCCTGGTTGTCCTGGGGACAGCCACTCCCTTTAGGAGCTCCAGGAACCAAGCCCGCTCAGATTTGCAAGGCAGAGGTCCAGAGGGTGGGACTCACAGTGTGCAAGTAGGAAAGGCTGTGTGTGTGTGTGTGTGTGTGTGTGTGTGTGTGTGTCACAGCTTTCATCCTCTATTTATTAAAAAATAGTGGCTACTACTTATTAAACACTTACTGTGTGCCAGGCACTGAGTTGGGCTATTTGCACAATTATTATGTATTCTTCACAATCACATGATAAGATCTCCCGTTTTCTCTATGAGGAGGCAGACTCAGAAGTGTTAAATAACTTGCCCAAGGTCCCAGGACCATAAGTAGCCAGCCTGGATTTAGATCTCCTCCTCCTGCCCACACACATGCACACACACACACACACGCGTGCACGCATGGACATTTGTCCCACTGATCTCAGCCCAAGTGAGGCAAATAAGGAGTCATCACCCTTCAGAGTGAGGTGCCCATGAAGTTGTTTTAGGGAGTCCTGATGGGCAAATGACCTGAATCAATGTTTCTCAATAGATGACATACAAATGGCCAATGGATACATGAAAAAATGCTCAGCACCACAAATCACTGGGGAAACGCAAATCAAAACCACGATGCGATGTCATCTCACCTCAGTCAGAATGGCTATTATCAAAATGAAAAAAGCTACCAAGTGTTGGCGAGGATGGGAGAGCTCCCCGAGACTGTTGGTGGGAATGCACGTTAGAACTGCTCTTATGGAAAACAGTATGGAGCTTCCTCAAAAATAAAATCATCATACGACCCAGCAACCCCACCACTGTGTATACATCCGAAGGAAATGAAATCAGCATCTCCAGGGGACATCTGTACTCCCATGTTCCTTGCAGCGTCATTCACAATAGCCAAGATATGGAAACAACCTAAGTGTCCATGAGTGGATGAGTGGACAAAGAAAATGCCCTACATATGCACAATGGAATACTGTTCCCCCATCAAAAGGATAGTACCTGTCATTTGCGACAATACGGATGAACCTGGAGGGCATTATATTAAATGAGATACAACAAGCACAGAAAAACACATACCTCGTGATCTCACTCATGTGTGGAATCTAGAAAAGTTGATCTCATAGTTGAGAGCAGAGCAGTGATTACCAGACACGGGAGTGCTGGGGGAGGGGAATACTGGGAGAGGTTGGTCAGTGGGTACAAAGCTACAGCTAGATAGGAAAAATAAATTATGGTGTCCTACTGCACAGTAGGGCGACTATAGTTAACAAAAATGTTACAAAAATAGCTAGAAGAGAGGATTTTGAATGTTCTTACCCCAAAGAAATGACAAATGTTTGGGGTGATAGATACGCTAATTACCCTGGTTTGATGATCATTTCACAAGGGATGCACTTATTGAAACATCACATTGTACCCCATAAATATGTACAATTGTTATGTGTTAATTAAAATTTTAAAAAATATTTAAAAAGGGAGTCCTAGATGAAAAACATACATTTTGGAAGGTTCCGGATAAATTCCTCCATGACAGAGCGTTGATTTGCAGCAGAATGCCCACCTGTCAATGTCTCCCAGCTATCTGGAGCTGGGAGCCCCGACACCCACAGGGTGCTGAGGACACATGGCCCAGGCAGGGATGGGCTCCATGGTCCCACGGAGGACAAGCAGGAATATTCAGGAGGCAGCCAAGGTGACAGAAGCAATGGTTATACAGGTAGGTGGGCGACCAGGCTGGTGCCAGGTGCCTGGAGACGGGCGTGGGGGTCCTGACAAAGATGTGATCAGCAGAGGAGGGGTGAGGAGTAGGAGGAGGAGGAGAAGGAGGATCTTCAGATGTCCCCAAAGTCAGACTTTGCAGGGTTGGACGAAGTGGGGACAAAATGTGGTATTAAAAAAAGGCAAGAGACAGAGCAGCCGCTAGAGGGCGCAGCAGAGTCAAACAAAAGGCTTCTGTGGATCCCTGGCGTTGGAAGGCCCAGGGGAAGGAGAGGGAGGGGAGATGCTCAGGGTGAGGGGCTGCTGGGGCGCAGGGTCCTACTTGGGGTGGGGGCCTGGGGAGCTTCCCCGCTACTACCCTTGCCAATCTCATCACTCTACACCCGCCCCCTTATTATCTGGCTGTAGCATCTTGACCCACACTGCCAGGTCTGGGCAAAAAGCTGTTCAGTGAGTGGCTGGCGGTGTGTGTGGGAGCACAGGCTGATGGCTCTGAATTGCTTTATCTGCTCCGCTGGGCTAACGGCCACCGCGTCCTGACTTAGCTCTTGCTACACTCCCAGTTAAAGGAAAACCCAAGGCTCCCATCTCTGCCAGGTCCTGCCCGCTCCGGAGAGCCAATGTCGCCTGCTACCAGAAGCCATCTCTGGACTGGGGCTCTGCCATCTCCAGCTTCTCTGGGCCCCAGAGTGCTGGGCTGGCACCCTCAGGCCTCTTGAGGTGGCTGTCCTACGCTGGGGCTCCCTGGTTCTCAGCCCCCAGAGCGTGGCCTTAGCGATACAGGCTGGAGCCTTAGGCTTCCATCCCCCTCCCTAGAACAACGCTCACTGTACATCTGTGGGATGGCCTGAAGTTAAGTCCCTCCCTTGGAAGCAATTAGAAAGGGTCAACCACACACAGGTGGGGGCACACCTGGAGGCAGGGCACACCTGGAGCCTAACCCTGTGCTGGGCCTGGGGGGGTGATAGAAAGGAAGAAACAAGCTGTGGCTTGTGACAAGCTCAAAACCTTTTTCAGGGCATGAGTGTGCACCCCTTCGAAGGCCAGACTGAATGGAGGCAGGAGGCTGCATGGAATGATCTGTGGGCCTGAGCCGGGGCCAGGGCCAGGGCCCCACCCAGGGAACTGAGTGGAACTGGGCTCAGCACTCCCCCCTCCAGGTCTTCTCTTTTAGTCACGGTCTGTGCCTGGGGTCTGCTACATCGACACCCAAGCGGAGACCACCCACTGAGCATGAACCTGTAGAATGCAAAAAAGACTGAGGTGCCAACAGCAGCTCTGCCACTTACCAGCTGTGAGGCCCCCTGCCAACCGCTGATTTCTTTGAGCCCAGCTCCTGGTTTGTCAAGTGTGGATCACAGCTCCTACCTCACTAGGCTATGCGAGGGCCAGGTGTGACCATGGCAGGTACAGCACCCGCTGTGATGCCTGGCTCATAGAAGCAAAAAGTCAGAGCAGATGAGCCCCAGTGGTGGGAAGGGGCTCTTGCCACTTAGGCCAAGGCGGACCTGGTTCTTTCCCTGTGTTGCACACAGGCAAAGTGTTTACATGCATGCCTTCCAAGTCTACACAAAGCTCCCTTGAACTAGGTACTACTATCCCCATTTCACAGACAAGGAAACCAAGGTACATGGAGGTTGAAAATGACTGGCTCTAGGTCATCCAGGGAATGAGGGGTGGAGCACAGAGTTAAACACTGCTCCATGACGCTGAAGAGTTCAAGTCATATCCAGAGGCCCTGACGTGCCTCTCCCCTGCCAGGGGCAGCCTGTGAAGCAGCTGCATGTGAGCGGCCTCTGCCACCTGGGCCCTGGGCAGGCTGGCCTGCAGGTCCACCACTGCCCAGCAGAGCCGGGTCATTTCAACTTGTATAGAATTTTATGACCGTATTATGAAAATTGGGAGTCAGCTTTGACATGAGCTTTGGACAAGATAGCTTATGAATTAAAAATCGTTACCTAGCTGCCTGCTGACAAAAGGGGCCCGCATCCTGGGTGGCATCTGGACTGGGCTGCATTCAACAGCTCCACGACCAACATATGGCACCCAGCGGTGTGGGTTACCTCGGCTCTCAACCCGGGAGGGGATGGAATGAGCGCTTGTCGCCCCTCCTAAAGGCCCCTGAGCTCTCCCTAAGGCCACCTGGGACTGTCCCTGCAGATCTTTGCTGGGTGTCCCTTCTATATTCAGGTCTCAGCTCAAATGTCACTCCACAGAGGAGCCCTCCCCAATTACTCCACTTCTCACCCCTCCTCTATTTATTACCCTCTGTTATTTCTTCCAAGCACTTATAAGTTTGAAATTCTCTTTTTATGGTTATGTGTTGTTTCTTATTATTTGTCTCTCCCCCACCCTGCCCCACTGACATGTAAGCCCTAGGAGTATGGTGACTGGTTAAGTCTCAGCTGATACATAGTACATGATCAATAAATGCTTTTTGAATGAATGAATGAATGAATGAATGGGCCAAGGCAAGGATGTCTGGGAGCCACTAGAGGCTATAGAGCAGACAATACCAGGGTGAGGAGGAGAGATCAGCCAATTAGCAATTCCAGTTGGGGCTATGGTGCCCCTGCCCTGTGCAACTATGGCCATGTTAATTACTGTCACCACTGTCCAGTCGGGGGAAGCCAACCTCAGAGCCTACAGGTAGACATGAATTTCAGCCTGCCCTCTTACAAGCATTTCACACAAGGGCGCTTCCATCAAACTCACTTAAACCAACAAATAAGCACCTCTCCTCATCAGACTTCAATCCTGACTCTCATTCATTTGCTAATAACTGCCTCCAATGTAAAAACCATTCACCTGGGGAGCCAAGGACGGCCTGGCATCTTATGTTAGGATCGCCACGGGTCAAGCCAGGCTTCTCTCACTCACAGGGGAACACTGCCTGGCTCCCTGCAAACCTGAGAGCCTCAGAGCCTGGGCCTCTGAGGGTGCTTTAATGGGAGACCGACAAGACATCACCAGGGATGATGGCTGGAATCACAATCTCTTGAAAAACCTTTCCTTTGCAACCAAGGGGATTTCTCCAAAGGGAAGAACCATAAATGTGCCCACAAATGCAGCCACCAGGATGTTCAGCACAGTGCTGTTAATATGGAAAAACTAGGGACAACCCAACTGTCCAACAACAGGGGATTGGTGAAGTAATTTATGACATGAAATTCAGTCAGTCGCTAAAAAGTTGCAGAAGAAAAGTTTGTGACTCAAAAAGAGATGTTTTAACATTTTTTTTAAAAGGAGGCAAAATAGTATAGTTCTATAAGATACTTTTTTTCTTAAAAAATAAATGCACAGAAAAAGGAATGAAATGTTAACAGACCATTAAAGCACCTTATCTCGGAGGGGTGATGCCAGGACAGGGGTCCTCAGCTTTGGCATGACTGACACAGGGGTACGCTTTGCAGTGGGGACTATCTTGTGCATGGGAAGCAGCACCTTTCCCCAGATGTGGCAAACATCGAGTCCCCAGACATTGCCAAGTGTCCCCCTGGGGGGCAGAGTCACCCCAGGGCAGTGAGAACCACTGCTCTAGAGTCAGTTCAACTTTTCCCTTTTGACTTATTTGAATTATATTTGCTTTTTTAAAAAAAAAGTCAGTGCAAGTTCCTTTAAAAAAAATCCCCAAAGTTCTGTCACTAGGTAATGACTGACCCTGTGTGCAACATTGTGAATGGAATTAAAGCCAATGAATTGAACACTCTAAAATGGAAAATTTCACCGGGCGTGGTGGCACACACTTGTAATCCCAGTACTTGGGAGGCTGAGACAGGAGGATCCGGGTTCACGGCCAGCCTCAGCTACTTAGTGCGGCCCTCCGCAACTTAGCGAGACCCTGTTTCAAAATAAAGAATAAAAAATCGGGCTGGGGGTGTAGCTCGGAGGTAGAATGCCCCTGGGTTCAATCCCCAGTACTGCAAAATAAATAAATAAACAAACAAATAAATAAATAAATGGAAAATTTCATGTTATATGTATTTAAGCAAAAATAAAGAATCTCTGATGTTTGGTTGCATGTGTCTTTGAGCCCTCAGTTGGCGCTACAGAGGCTGCCTGGTAAACCCACTCATCCTCTACTGGGGGGGGGCGCCATTTTACAGCAATGCACTGAGTCTAATCCCCAGTCTAACTCCTGGCGAGGAGCTGGCCAGGTGCTGGAGAGGCCAGGCCTCTGCCCCCAGCCAGCAACCAGTCCAGGGGAGGGATCAGGGACAGGGTTCCTGCAGCTGGGCGGCTGCAGGCAGCGCCTGGGCAGGACTGAGGGGGTGGCGTGCCTGCAGGGTGGAGGGATCCATCGAGAGGAGGCCCTGGAATGGGTAGGCTGGGAGGGAGGGCCTGCTGGTGACAAGGGCATTGACTGGTGATGTAGTGAGAGGAGGACCACCGCCGAGGGCCAGGGTGGACAGGGGGCCATTGTGTGCTGGGTGAGGGCCCAAGCACGTTACATGTATTCGTCTATTACTCTTTATTTTTATTCTTGCACTGAGGATTGAATCCAGAGATGCTCTATGTCCGAGCTACATCCCCAAGCTTTTTATTTTTTATTTTGAAACAAAGTCTTGATAAGTTGCAGAGGCTGGCCTCAAACTTGGGATCCTCCTGCCTCCTGAGTCACTGGGATGACAGGTGTGCGCCACACCCAGCTAGTCAGCTGCTCTCTTGTCTGCTCCATCATCCTTCCATTCTTATTGCCATTCCCATTTCACAGGCAGGAAGACCGAGGCATAGAGAGAGAAATGATTTGCCTGAAGTCACACTTCTGCCTGGTAAGGGCAGAGCCAGGATGGAGGCCAGACTGTCTGCCTCCAGAGCTGCAGCTCAGTCCCCACATCCGCCTGCCCAGAGACATGGGGGAAGCACTGCTGCCTCTTGCGTGTTTGTTCACACACGTCATCTCACCAGATCCTCAAAGTGCCCTGTGAGGCTGGCACTGCTACCCCATTGATCATATGGTAAAACCAAGGCTCAGCCAGGTGAGGTGACATTTCAGGACACACATGAGCCAGGTGTGGTAATGCAGGCCTGTAATCCCAGCTACTCAGGAGGTTGAGGAGGAGGATCAAAAGTTCAAGGCTAGCCTGGGCAACTTAGCAAAACACTGTCTCAAAATAAAAAATAGAAAGGGGATGTGGCTTAGTGATAGAATGCTTGTCTGGCACGCACAAGGCCCTGGGTTCAATCCCCAGCACTGAAAAAAAAAAGACATGATTACTAGTGACTGTGCTGGGCTAAGACCTTGGGCTTTGGGGTCTCCAGTAGCCTCCCTGGCTGCCCCAGGCTTAGTCTGTTGTGTGGGAGGGCACTCCCTCAGCCACAGTGGCTAGAGACTCGCCAGGTGAGGGGAGGAGAGTGGGTCTCTGGCCACCTGCTCACACACCTGGCGCCTGCTTCCTGCCAGGGCCTGGGGCAGGTGGGCCCAGAACACCCCTGCCCATCTGGCCTGGGGTCCCTCTTTGCGCCAAGGGTAGGAGCCCAGTTCCCCAGGGGCTGCCTGTGCTGCCCGGCGGCCCACATAACTCTCCTCAGCTTGGCACTCGGGACAGGTCAGCGCTCTGGGAGATTTACGGCTCCAATAAAGCCATCTTGGTCCTCCCATAAGCAGCACTTGATATCTGATGATCTGAAAGGCCTTGTCGTGGAGGGAGAGGGCGAGGGGGGAGGGGAGGCATTTAAGAAAACAAAGAGGACAGTGCTCAGATGCCCACAGACCAGGAGCACCGAGGGCGGGCTGGCTGTCATCCTCGGGGCGTCCCCCTCCTCTGGCCTTTGGTCTCACCCTGAAAGGACATGGGGAAGACAGGCCCCAGGGCTGGGGCTTCTCTAGAGCATGGGTACCAGAGACCACCCACTGCACCTCTACTGGGTTCAGGATGGAGGTGGGTGGGGCATGGTCCCCAGAGAGCCCACCCCCATCTAATGCAGGAGGCTGGTACCCCAGGGAAGGACAAGGGACACCTATGGAGAAGCTCACTGAAGAGCTCAGGACAGACTGGGCGTGAGTCTGGAGACTGAATTCATGCTTCTGGGCTTGTGGGCCTCTCTGAGCCTCAGTTTCCTCATTGAGGGTGAGACTGTCCTGTTCACAGTGCTGTTTGGAGGTTCAACGAGATTAGGGGTCTGAAATGCTTTACAAACTCTTGATTGCATTAGGCGCATGTCAAGGCTGGCGGAGTGGGAGCCTGGGCAGGTGTAACTGCAGAGCCTGGAACTGAACAATGGCAGACAGAAAAGGCTGCGCGGGGTCAGGAGGCATGGGGTGCAGTGTCAGTTTGTGGGATGAAGAGGCGTGGTGCCCCTGAACCTCCCTTTCTGATCCTATTTCCTGGAGTCTGACCTCTCCCTCTGGAGGCCGCTCACTCAGCTCACTGCCTTTATTATCAGGACCATCTGGAAGAAGCTTCGGTACCAGGTCACTGAGTTCAAATCCCAGCGCCACTACTTCTGGCCACGTGGCTTTGGGCAAGGGACTTCACTGCTGAGCCAGAGTTCCTCGCCCGCCCAATAGGGGTAATAATAGAATTTGCCCCCTGGGATCGCTGGGACTCCAGGATGGGGTGGAATGGTGCTCCCCACCAGCCCTGCCGCAACCCCCCACCCCCACCCAGTGCCCATCCCAACACCGCCCTCCCGCCCCAAGCACGGCCAGTTCCAGGAGTGAATGACTTTCAAATCAGCGGAAGGAGAGCCCATCACACACACCTTGAGCCGGGTAATTTATGAATCAAATTGTGCTCCGTCAGGGCTCCGCAGCCCAGAAATAGATGTGGTCGGACGAGGTTCAGGGAGCCAGTCTCAGACACAGTTATCTTCATAGAAACTGGCCACCGGCTGGCAGGACCAACCTGAAGACTGACCTTGAGGGGTTCCCTAGGGCTGCAGAGCCCCCCCAAGCCTGGACCCCCGCTCCGAGGTCTGAAGAGAGGACAGAGATCTGCTTGGGCCCCAGGGTGCAGCTGGTGACCCTGGGCAAGTCGCTTTGCCTCTCTGGGCTCAGGGTCCTCCCCTGTTTAAGAAAGAGGGCCTTTCTATGGCAGTCGTTACTCCAGTGTCTATTTCAGCAGCAGATTCTTTTTCTGAAATGACCTCACACAGAACCCTGGTGTTATAAAAGGGTCAAAAATGGAGCCAGATGCCCCTGCTGAAGCAGACAAGGGGGTGCTGAATACCAGCACACCCTGGAGTTTCAGGGAACCAGGAGGCCCCCGGACTCCAGGTTTTAACACATCGAGGTCATGTAGGAGAGCTCACCCAAGGATGTTCGGGGTCTGGCTTTATGCGGTCCAGTCACCCCAGGACCAGGAACCCCTGACCAGGCGGGCGAGGGTCCTGAGGTACGGGGGATCAGCATATCTCCATCAGGCTCTGATCTTTTTTATTTTATTTTATTTATATTTTTTTGTTTTTTGGTGCTGAAGATTGAACTCAAGGCCATTCTACCTGTGAGCTACGCCCCCAGCCCTATTTTATTTTTGAAACAGGGTCTCACTAAGTTGCAGAGGGCCTCATTAAGTTGCTGAGGCTGGCCTGGAACCTGCGATTCTCCTGTCTCAGCCCCCCAAGTTCTGGGATTACAAGTGTGTGCCACCACGCCTGACTGGATCTGATCTTTTTGAAAGGGGTCGATGAACCAGGGTTCAAATCTCAACATCACTCCTCACCAGCTGTGTGGCTGTGGGCAAGCCACCTACCCTCTCTGGGCTTTAGCTCCCTTGTCTGTAAAAGGGGAGGGGTAATTCATATCTCAGAGAGCTGATTCGAGGATTACAGCAGGTAACACCACTGTTCAGTTCAGGACTGTCCAGCACATAAGCGCTCAACAGACATTGGCCTAATTATTATGGTTTCTTCTCAAGAAGGAAGGGGACTGGACACTTAGCCCTTACAACAGCCTTGTCGATTAGTAGGAGAGGTGACGGGTGAGATCTTGTCTGCAGTCCTGTGGCTTGTGAGGAGTGGCGCTGGATCTGAACCCAGAGCTGACTCCTGAGCTGTGATCCCTCTCCTGCCCCTCCTGGGAAACCCTGCTTCTAGAAGCTCCCCAGAAAGGTTGCAGATCGTAAAGTGCCCAGTTTCGTGATGTGTGTGTGTGTGTGTGTGTGTGTGTGTGTGTGTATGGGGGGAGGTTTCCGGCCTCTGGTCAGTGACTCAGACTATAACATCAAACAGATGTTTCTGGTCAGGCATGACTGAGGGAAAAAACTACAGATTTAGCTAAGTAAAAACCCACCCGGCAATGTGGAAAACATCAAAAAGCTTGTGTTCTACTGAAAATGAGTCAGAATCATCATGTTCACAAGAGAAGATTATAAATTTGTCCTCTGGGGCACGAGCCCCCAGCCTGAAAATAGGAAGGCCAGGGTTTCCCTAGGAACTCTGAGGCTGCGTGGTATAGTTAAGGCCAAATTTTAAAAAGTTCTGTGGTCAAATATGAGAAAAGCGGCACAGGTAACTTCACTACAAGACTTGTCAGAGCCTTGAATGTGCTAACCAGCATTGTGAGTTGCCGGGACAAGGCCTTGATGATACAGTGTCTCTCTATCTCATCTAGCCACAGAACCCTTATTGCAAAGGCTAAGTCCAGGAGATGCTGGTCTGGGAAACCAACTGAAGAGACTGAAGAGGTTAAAGGGGCAGTTCCCAGATTTCCCTTCAGTGGGGTCTCTGAGCACACAAGTTAGGAGTGTCACACACCAGAGGCGGAAAGGAAGGGTGCTTAGAGCCCACAGATGCAAACTCTTCCTTCTACCCCTAGAGGACCTAGGATCAGAGATGAGGAGTAACTTGGCCAGCACCAGATGGGCTGATGTCCATCCCACCAGAGTCTGGGTGCCCGTTCAGGCCACGGGTCAGATATGGACTCCAGACTAGTGACTGGTCCCCTGGATGCTTTGGGGAGCACACATACAGAAGAATCTTTTTTATTTAAAAAAATACTATTATTATTTTTTATCCCCCACCTTGAAAAACTTTTTACTCTGGAAAATTCTGAGCATGCACAGACATAGAGACAAGAGCAGAATGAAGACTTCTGTCCTTGCCACCCTGGTCCAACCATCACCAAACTTTTGCCAATCTTTGCTATTTTTAACATCATCCCCCATGCCTACCAATTTTTTTTATGGCATTATCAAAACAAATTCCAGCTCATCTTTAGACTATACACATCTCTCCTCCACAGTATTAAGATGTAAACAAACATGCTATCATTGCACCACACAAAACGCGTGACTTGGCCGGGCGTGGTGGCACACGCTTGTAATCCCAGTACTTTGGGAGGCGGAGACCGGAGGATCCGGGTTCGCGGCCAGCCTCAGCGCGCATGCGCGCGCGCACGATCGATCGATCGATCTCTCTCTCTCTCTCTCTCTCTCTCTACCTAGTGAGGCCCTCCGCAACTTCGTGAGACCCGGTTTCAAAAATAAAGCATAAAAAAAATAGGGCCGGGGGAGTAGCGCGGAGGTAGAACGCCCCTGCGTTCAATCCCCGATACCGCAAAAAAAAAAACAACAAAAAAAAACCGCGTGACTCCTCAGAGTCACCCAGGACATAGTCCGCACCCACACCTGCGGCCCCACTTTGAAGCTACTTTCTCCTCAGTCCTCAGAGGCCTGGCCTCAGGGGCATCAATGACCCCAAAGAAAAGGATTTTTAACAACATCTGTCATGTCTCATTTCTTAAACAAGAACACAAAGAAAAGCAAAAGAGACTGGAAGCAAAAGTAGCAGAAAGTCAACACGTGTTATCCAGGTGGCGAAGGCTCGGAAGTGCGGCTTATCAACCGCTGTGCTTCTCTGAACATTTCACCTTTGCCAGAGAGCCTGGCCTGCTCCCCTGGCGAGGGCCAGGGGTCCTGGGCTGGGTGTGTGGTGAGTGGGAGGAGGGCTTGGCCATGGGTCTCAGTGGCCCTGCCTCCAGAATATTCCTGTCCTCCCAGTTGCAGCCTCAGCCCCAGATGTCACACTCTGTCCCAGGCCCTGGCCCCGTGCCGCTCACCAAGCCGGCGTCTGTAGAATGCTTGATGAATGAGCACAGCCAGACAGGGAGGGATGTCCCAAGACGCTCCCGTCCCCTGGCTCCCACGGGCAGGAACTTCTGCTGAGCAAGCGAGAAACAGGAAAAAGAGGGACGTCCTTGACTCTCTGGTCAGGGCTGAGGCTCAGCAGCCAAAATCCTCTGGCCACTTTTTGAGTAGGAAGAGCCACAGGACCGAGATCAGGGTCCTTCCTGCTGGGCCACGCTCGGGAAGTCTGGCTGGGGGTCCTTCTCAGTTACAGGGCTCCTGGGCTGGCCGCCTTTCCACCAGCTGGCGGAGCCCCAGAGCCCTGGTTGGGTAGTGGGGTGGCCTCTCTGGGATGCTCCCCAGCACAGAGGACCCCCAATAGTGTCCCACTTCAAATCTCTGTGAGTAGCCACCCTGGAGTAGGGAGGGGAGCAAAGGGCCTGCTGGAAGCAGGGCCCACCTTTGGGGTGTTGTGCAAGCTTGAGCCTCTGAGCACCCACAAGAAAGAGGAAGCAAGTCCCTGGCTTGTGGAAGGAGCTCTTGGCCCTGTCCCTGGCATAGAGCAGAGCCCTAAAGCCCAGGCCAGAAAGGAGGGCAGGCTTTGATCCTCAGCCCCATCCTGCAAACCTCTGCCCGGATGTCCACATTCTCCCTCCAGTGCCAAGTCCCAAGCAGTACCGGCAGGGGAGCCCCCGGCTGCAGGCCCCTGTGGAAGGTGACTTATGGCTTTAATTACTGAGGCTGGGTGTGAGCCTCAGGAAGGAGCCAGCCCCCTACCACACTTGGTCCAGGTTGACCAGGAGTTGCTGAGTTGGCGAAGGGGTGCCCATGCCCGCATGTTGCCCCCTCTCTGTGCTGTGACCAGACCCTCCCTTCCCTTGGGGTGACCTCAGCTGGGGCCCAGCTGCTTTCCATGGGTAGGCATGTTAGAAGAGAAGCTGGGAGCCTGGTCCCCAAGAGAGCTCTATCCTGGGCATCCTGGGAAACTCACAGGGGCAGGGGCAGGCACTCCCTGTTGGCCTGAGATTGGCCAGCTGGCCTCTGCAAAGGGAAGGCGGTCAGCAGAGCAGCTGGAGGGGCCAGAGAGACAAAGGCACTGAGTTCAAGGTCAGCATGGGGGACACTCAGTCAGCCTGGGGGCCCCTTCCTGGTCACCTTGTCTTTCCTCTTGCCCTTCTACAGCCCATTCTCCATGGGATTTTTTTTTTTTTTTTTTTTTTTTTTTGCGGTGCCAGGGATTGAACCCAGGGGCGTTTTGCCTCCGAGCTACACCCCCGGCCCTATTTTTTATACTTTATTTTGAAACCAGGTCTCACGAAGTTGCAGAGGGCCTCACTAAGTAGCTGAGGCTGGCCGCGAACCCGGATCCTCTGGTCTCCGCCTCCCAAGTATTGGGATTACAAGCGTGCGCCACCACACCCAGCTAATTTTCTGTTTCTTAAACACATCTGGCTAGTTCTTGCCTTCAGGCCTTTGCACATGCTGAGTCCTCTGCCCGGAACGCTTTCCCTCCATAGCTGCACCTGGCTGCCTGTTCCACCGCTGCTCAGATGTCACTGTATTGCAGAGGCCCTCCCACCCACCCCCACTAAGTGGTCTCAGCTCAGCCACTCTCCCTCACATGCCTCTGTTTTATTGTCCTGCAAGCAGTTGTCACCATCTAAAAGGATCTCATGCGTTAACCTGCCTGATTATTTGTTTTCTGTCGCCCTCAATAAACCCTAAGTTCCACCAGGGCCACAGCTTTGTATGCTTGATCGTGACCATATCCCCAGCAGCCGGCACATGAGAGGTGCCCAATAAATATTTATGAATAATCAAATTAGCCCAAACTTCTTGTGTTACAATGAGGGACAATGACAGCCCCCCACAATGCCTGGCAGGTGAAAGGCAAACCCAGAGACCAGAAGCAGCCTCTCTGTGCTGCCAGCCCTGCCCCTGCCCCAGAAGGAGCCCCTGGCTCTAGGGACCACCACAGGGGCTTTGAGGAGCCCCTGCCAGGCCGCCCTTGAAAGCTTCCTGTACCCGTGGCAGCTTATGGGCAGAGCAGGTGGGGAGAAGCAAGGGGGAGTAAAGATGGGCTAGCCTGGGAAGCGGGTGACTTCCCCACTGCCTTGGACTCTGTTTTTTCATCTGTGACCTAGGCGGGTTGGACAGGATGATATTGGAGTCCCTGTAGCCCATGGCAGGTAAGCCCATGAAACGGCCCGTGTTGGGAGAAAGATGGTCAGCCCAGACCGAAGCCCGAAGGAGGCTGGCAGGCCGCTGCTCGGCTTCCTCCTGGCCCAGCGCCACCAGCGCTCCTGCCCGGGCCCTGTTATCAATCTCCCTCCACCTGGAGGACTCCCCTAAATGAAATTCCTATTCCTGTGGTCTAACAAGTCACTTGCTTTGCCTAGGAGATGAAAGATGATCAGGCAGGGTTCCCGGGACGGAGGCGATCTCCATAAATCTGCCAGAGTGCGCTGGGGATTACTTTGTGCGATTAATTATCTGTCCTTCAAACAAAGACCTGACCTCAGCGACCCAATGTCCCCAACCTGTGAGGGAGGGGGTGCTGGGAGGCTGGGGGGGCTGGCCCAGGCTGGCGGCAGGCATTGTACAGTGCCTGGTTGGCATTTTGTCCTCCCTCTAAGACCCCCCCCCCATGGCTCCCTCCTGCCCTGCACACGGATTCTGCCAGGCTTCCAACACTCTCTGCAGCTTGGCCCTTCTCCAACCACCAACCACTAGGCCTCCCATGGCTTCTCATGCCAACCCAGGCACTCTTAACCTCGCCTTTCTCCTAGTCACCCTCCTACTGCCTGACTCGATGGGGGGCTCTGGTGAGGATGGGTGTTGGACAGAGTCGAAAATGGATCAGGGACCAGCTCCGTGTCCAGCACTTTGACCACCACATGACCTCGAGTTTATCGAGCTCTAAGCCTCAGTTTGCATCAGTAACTTGGATTAATATAGGCAAAATCTGCATATGACAGGGCTGCCTGACAATCCGATGAGGCAAAGCCTCGGCTTGAATTCCACTCTGCTGCTTCTTGGCCTGGCATAACTCTACAGGTGAAATACGCTTTCTGAGCCTCAGTTTCCTTGCCTGTGAAACGGGGACACTGATGGTGCTTATTATAAGTATAAGAAGCAACCTCCGCAGGGCCAAATGTGGGTCTCACTGGCTGCGAGAGAAGCGGGTCCTGGGGCTCTGCTCTCTGCCCTCGCCCCAGGGCAGTCCTTCCTCCCTGTTGAGCCCAGACTGTGTGAGTGGAGCCAGCAGCGGCACCACCCTCGGCCAGTGCTAATCACAGGGGCCGCGCACAGCCAGGCTCCACACCAGCCAAGCCCCGGTTCACGGTTCTGAGTCACAGAAGGAAAACTGGCGGGTGCGGCTTTGGTTTCTCTGGAGAGACAAGGGCAGACACCGATTTCATGGTGGAAACATAGGTGTCAGATGTCATCTCTGGTTTGGGTGAACAGAAAGGCCCTGGATGTGGGAGCAGGTGGCTAGGTCCCAACTGCTGTCTGTGCCACCCTTGGCCTGCACGACCCCAAACTGGCCCTTCGGGGCTCCCTGCTCTCTGAGGAAGGTCAACCCTCCCTCATGGTATTGCCTCGGGAGGGATAACTTAAGAGAAGGCCTCCTGTAGGAGGTGAGCGATCAAAAGGAGGTCAGGGAAGATGCATAAGGGGGAACGGCAGACTAATTAGGTAAATAGGGAGTCACAGGCTCCTCCCTGCTTTCCCCAAGTTCCCCAAGTGCTTTAAGAATTTGCAACAAAAACTAGTCAGTTCCTCCAGGAGATGCCAATTAACTCGTTAATCACAATCTATGGAATTTACTGAGCACTTACTATATTCCGGGCACTGGACTAGGCAAGATTCCTCTTTTTTTGTTTTTGCGATACTGGGGATTGAACCCAGGGACATTCTACCTCCAAGCTACACCCCCAGCCCTATTTCCCTATTTTTTATTCTTTATTTTGAAACAGGGTCTCGCTAAGTTGAGGAGGGCCTCACTAAGTTGTTGAGGCTGGCCGTGAACCTGGATCCTCCTGTCTCAGCCTCTCAAGTATTGGGATTACAAGCGTGCTCCACCATGCCCGGCTTTTTTTTTTTTTTTTGATACTGGGGATTGAACCCAGGGGCATTC